>WNWK01010919.1:0-20000 GCA_009830355.1 Cherax destructor
CCATACCTTGCGTCATGGCAACACTGTCACTCCAGCCACTCCTTGCGTTATGGCAACACTGTCACTCCAGCCACACCATGCGTTGTGGTAACACTGTCACTATAGCACACTTTGCGTTGTGGTAACACTGTCAATATAGCCACACCCTGCGTCGTGGCAACACTGTCACTCCAGCCACACCTTGCATCGTGGCAACACTGTTATTCCAGCCACATCTTGCGTCATGGCAACACTGTCACTCCAGATACACGTTGTGTCATGGCAACACTGTCACTCCAGCCACACCTTGCGTTGTGGCAACACTGTCACGCCAGCCACACCTTGCGTCATGGCAACACTGTCACTCCAGCCCCATCTTGCGTTGTGGCAACACTGTCACTCCAGCCACACCTTGCGTCATGGCAACACTCACTCCAGGTACTCCTTGCGTTGTGGCAACACTGACACTCCAGCCACACCTTGCGTTGTGGCAACACTGTCACTCCAGCCACACCTTGCGTCATGGCAACACTCACTCCAGGTACTCCTTGCGTTGTGGCAACACTGTCACTCCAGCCACACCTTGCGCTGTGGCAACACTGTCACACCAGCCACACCCTGCGCTGGGGCAACACTGTCACACCAGCCACACCTTGCGCTGTGGCAACACTGTCACACCAGCCACACCTGCGCTGTGGCAACACTGTCACACCAGCCACACCCTGTGTTACGGGTATACCCTTGATCAACATTTTATATTGTGTGTATTTTTATCATAATGGTATATGGGAGATATTTCCGTTATTAGCTAAAACGAAAATGTCTTACTTTATACTATTATTTGATTTAGCTATGTTGTAGGTAGGATGTTATATTTTACTGTGGTGTTCATGTAGTGGGAGACCACTAGTCATACTGCCGGGTACCTGTTTAGGTAATGGCCGGTCTCCCCTCCCTCAGTCACGTGACCTACATGACGTCGTTTCATCAAACATTGACGATCGTCAGTAGGTTCACACATCCACTCCTGACCAGGAGTGTGTTCACACATCCACTCCTGACCAGGAGTAGGTTCACACATCCACTCCTGACCAGGAGTAGGTTCACACATCCACTCCTGACCAGGAGTAGGTTCACTGACTTTCACAAGAGTAGTCATACGCTCTTTGGAGTAGGCTTGGGAAGTTATTCCACCTTTAAGAGGGTTTGTTAAGTCTCTAGTATGGTTTGAAAATTGTCTATTCATCCACGACTTAGGGTGATAGCTTGTATTAGCAGAGCTTTGGTCAGTATTCTGAATTATTGTCTCAAGAAAATGTATTTGATGTTTCAATTGATATTTTATACTTCTCTGCCTTTATTGAGGAAATAGTCTCAGTTATTGTATTGCGAAACGTTAATGTAAAATATTATTTGTATAAAACTCATGTCATTGAGTATGATTATTGTACAGAAACAAGTAAAGTCATATGTCGACTGTTTTAGAATAAAGTGTATCATGATGTATTACACTGCAATAGAGATAACTTTATACCATACACTGAATAATTATATGAATTCTTTTATATTAAATTTCTCAAATTTTACTTGCTTGGGTCAATCTCCTAAAAATTACCCTAATACTATAATGATTTTCTCTAACGATGAAACAATCAAAGCTTAATTAAATAACTTGTTACGACGGGGCAAAACAGGCTAATAAATGAGGCCCTGATCGTAACACTGTGCTGTGGCAACACTGTCACACCAGCCACACCTTGCGCTGTGGCAACACTGTCACACCAGCCACACCTTGCGCTGTGGCAACACTGTCACACAAGCTTCTGCAGTGTTCCAGTGGTCACTACCAGCTCCTGCAGTGTTCCAGTGGTCACTACCAGCCCCTGCAGTGTTCCAGTGGTCACTACCAGCCCCTGCAGTGTTCCAGTGGTCACTACCAGCCTCTGCAGTGTTCCAGTGGTCACTACCAGCCTCTGCAGTGTTCCAGTGGTCACTACCAGCCTCTGCAGTGTTCCAGTGGTCACTACCAGCTCCTGCAGTGTTCCAGTGGTCACTACCAGCCCCTGCAGTGTTCCAGTGGTCACTACCAGCCCCTGCAGTGTTCCAGTGGTCACTACCAGCCTCTGCAGTGTTCCAGTGGTCACTACCAGCCCCTGCAGTGTTCCAGTGGTCACTACCAGATCCTGCAGTGTTCCAGTGGTCACTACCAGCCCCTGCAGTGTTCCAATGGTCACTACCAGCTCCTGCAGTGTTCCAGTGGTCACTACCAGCCCTGCAGTGTTCCAGTGGTCACTACCAGCCCTGCAGTGTTCCAGTGGTCACTACCAGCCTCTGCAGTGTTCCAGTGGTCACTACCAGCCCCTGCAGTGTTCCAGTGGTCACTACCAGCCCCTGCAGTGTTCCAGTGGTCACTACCAGCCCCTGCAGTGTTCCAGTGGTCACTACCAGCCTCTGCAGTGTTCCAGTGGTTACTACCAGCCCCTGCAGTGTTCCAGTGGTCACTACCAGCCCCTGCAGTGTTCCAGTGGTCACTACCAGCCCCTGCAGTGTTCCAATGGTCACTACCAGCTCCTGCAGTGTTCCAGTGGTCACTACCAGCCCCTGCAGTGTTCCAGTGGTCACTACCAGCCCCTGCAGTGTTCCAGTGGTCACTACCAGCCTCTGCAGTGTTCCAGTGGTCACTACCAGCCCCTGCAGTGTTCCAGTGGTCACTACCAGCCCCTGCAGTGTTCCAGTGGTCACTACCAGCCTCTGCAGTGTTCCAGTGGTTACTACCAGCCCCTGCAGTGTTCCAGTGGTCACTACCAGCCCCTGCAGTGTTCCAGTGGTCACTACCAGCCCCTGCAGTGTTCCAGTGGTCACTACCAGCTTCTGCAGTGTTTCAGTGGTCACTACCAGCCCCTGCAGTGTTCCAGTGGTCACTACCAGCCCCTGCAGTGTTCCAGTGGTCACTACCAGCCCCTGCAGTGTTCCAGTGGTTACTAAATGCTCCTACAGTGTTCCAGTGGTCACTACCAGCCCCTGCAGTGTTCCAGTGGTTACTAAATGCTCCTACAGTGTTCCAGTGGTCACTACCAGCCCCTGCAGTGTTTCATAATCACAACCACTACCACCACCACCACCACCATTACCACTACTACCACTACCACCACCACCACTACTACCACTACCACCACCACCAACTACTACCTGAGTGTAGATAAATACCTCACATGAACCATCTCTCTCACACTACTGGACCTGCTAGCCTTGACCCTCCTATCACTGGCCCTCTCTTTTATCTTCATAAGTCCTTCCACACATGTGTGTCTAGATTACACACACACGCACACACACACACGCACACACACAGTAACTGGCTCCTTGAATTTAACCCTGCCAAATGTAAAGTCATGAATATCGGGGAAGGGCAAAGAAGACCGCAGACAGAGTATAGTCTAGGTGGCCAAAGACTGCAAACCTCACTCAAAGAAAAAGATCTTGGGGTGAGTATAATACCGAGCACATCTCCTGAGGCACACATTAATCAGATAACTGCTGCAGCATACGGGCGGCTGGCAAACCTAAGAATAGCGTTCCAATACCTCACTAAGGAATCATTCAAGACTCTGTATACCATATACGTCAGGCCCATACTGGAGTATGCAGCACCAGTTTGGAACCCACACCTGGTCAAGCACGTCAAGAAATTAGAGAAAGTGCAAAGGTTTGCAACAAGACTAGTCCCAGAGCTAAGGGGATTGTCCTACGAAGAAAGGTTAAGGGAAATCGGCCTGACGACACTAGAGGACGGGAGGGTTAGGGGAGACATGATAACGACATATAAAATACTGCGAGGAATAAATAAGGTGGACAGAGACAAGATGTTCCAGAGAGGGGACACAGAAACAAGGGGTCACAATTAGAAGTTGAAGACTCCTATGAGTCAAAGGGATGTTAGGAAGTATTTCTTCAGTCATAGAGTTGTCAGGAAGTGGAATAGCTTAGAAAGCGACATAGTGGAGGCAGGAACCATACATAGTTTTAAGACTAGGTTTGATAAAGCTCATGGAGCAGGGAGAGAGAGGACCTAGTAGCAATCAGTGAAGAGGCGGGGCCAGGAGCTATGAATCGACCCCTGCAACCACAAATAGGTGAGTACAAATAGGTGAGTACACACACACACACACACACTAGTCCCACTAGTCCCAGAGCTAAGGGGATTGTCCTACGAAGAAAGGTTAAGGGAAATCGGCCTGACGACACTAGAGGACAGGAGGGTTAGGGGAGACATGATAACGACATATAAAATACTGCGAGGAATAAATAAGGTGGACAGAGACAAGATGTTCCAGAGAGGGGACACAGAAACAAGGGGTCACAATTGGAAGTTGAAGACTCCTATGAGTCAAAGGGATGTTAGGAAGTATTTCTTCAGTCATAGAGTTGTCAGGAAGTGGAATAGCTTAGAAAGCGACATAGTGGAGGCAGGAACCATACATAGTTTTAAGACTAGGTTTGATAAAGCTCATGGAGCAGGGAGAGAGAGGACCTAGTAGCAATCAGTGAAGAGGCGGGGCCAGGAGCTATGAATCGACCCCTGCAACCACAAATAGGTGAGTACAAATAGGTGAGTACACACACACACACACACACACACATACATACGAACTCCTTAAAGGGTTCAAGAAGAGATTCGACAAGTCTGTCTCACTTCAGTCGGTCGAAAAGTAATATGCGGGACCAAGAGTTAGAGCCAAACTAAATAATTGCCAGTAAATTTGTTTGGGTAGAGACGCAGACGACGTGAATTAAAACAAGTAACAATAACAGTAACATTCAAGACACTCCAGTAATAGTGGCGGTGATGTAACAGCTGATCTGTCTCGAGTGTAAACAAAGCCACGTGGCCGCCAGCGCCGCACAGCTGACTGATGTAAACACCGTGTAATATTTCATTACAAACAAGATTATAACAATGGACAACTAGTGATTTGTATACACAATACATATTGTGTAAATACACGCATATGTTCATAAACACTTACACACACACACAACACACACACACACACCACGACACGCCCTGATGGCACGGTGGCTAGCCTCTGCATCACCGCACAGAGGCCTGTTCACTTCCGGCTGAAAATTTAAGTGTTCGTTACACACATTCATCAACATACATACAACAGGCCTAGTGTTCTTTATTATGTCCTTAGGACAAAATGGTAATTAACACATAACACACACCCTCTTTCTACACACACACACACACTCACCTCCACACTCTTCACACACACACACCACACACACCACTCACCACACACACACTCACACACACTCACACACACAAACATTTTCGACTTACCTCTTATTTACTTCGTTAACTTTTATTCATCTCTCTGACTATTTCTCTCTTCTTCCTTTATTATTTTGATAAAAAATTTTAGCTCTTTTTTTGTTGATTAACACTAGGTCTCCCTCCTTCTCTCTCACCCATCCTTCCACTCTCCTTCCCTCCTCTCTCACCCATCCTTCCACTCTCCCTCCCTCCTTCTCTCTCACCCATCCTTCCACTCTCCCTCCCTCCTTCTCTCTCACCCAGCCTTCCACTCTCCCTCCCTCCTTCTCTCTCTCACCCAGCCTTCCACTCTCCTCCCTCCTTCTCTCTCACTCCATCCTTCCACTCTCCCTCCCTCCTTCTTCTCACCCATCCTTCCACTCTCCCTCCCTCCTTCTCTCTCACCCAGCCTTCCACTCTCCCTCCTTCTTCTCTCTCACCATCCTTCCACTCTCCCTCCCTCTTTCTCTCTCACCCAGCCTTCCACTCTCCCTCCCTCCTTCTCTCTCACCCATCCTTCCACTCTCCCTCCCTCTTTCTCTCTCACCCAGCCTTCCACTCTCCCTCCCTCCTTCTCTCTCACCCAGCCTTCCACTCTCCCTCCCTCCTTCTCTCTCACCCATCCTTCCACTCTCCCTCCCTCCTTCTCTCTCACCCAGCCTTCCACTCTCCCTCCCTCCTTCTCTCTCACCCATCCTTCCACTCTCCCTCCCTCTTTCTCTCTCACCCAGCCTTCCACTCTCCCTCCCTCTTCTCTCTCACCCATCCTCTCCACTCTTCCCTCCCTCTCTTCTCTCTCACCCATCCTTCCACTCTCCCTCCCTCTTCTCTCTCACCCATCCTCCACTCTCCCTCCCTCCTTCTCTCTCACCCACCTTCCACTCTCCCTCCCTTCTTCTCTCTCACCCACCTTCCACTCTCCCTCCCTCTTCTCTCTCACCCATCCTTCCACTCTCCCTCCCTCCTTCTTTCTCACCCATCCTTCCACTCTCCCTCCCTCCTTCTTTCTCACCATCCTTCCACTCTCCCTCCCTCCTTCTCTCCCTGGCTTCACCACTGAGCACTATAATTACTACCACAGCAATTCTAATGACACTGTCATCTCAAAGTTCACTAGCTCGAGTCTGATCTGGCTACTCTCACTACCACAACTGTTGGTGGTTGTGGTGAGGGTGATTGTGGTTATTTTGGGGGTAGTGAGTGGTGATGGTGGTGGTGGTGGGTGTATTGTTAGGTGAGGGAAAAGTTTATTTGCAGTATATGGTGTGTAGATGTGAGTGTGTGGTGACAGGCCTGCTGGCCTAGTTGTGGTGATCATTACTCTGGTGCAAGTGGCTTCTCAGCGCCATCTGTGATTCAGGTTTGTAACTCCACTGGGATGATTCACTTGCTGATGCTGAGGTTTTAATTTCTCTTCTGTTACTTCGTTCTTTAACTTATGACCTGATCAAGGGATAGTCATCACTCCGGCTACTATCCTCACACCTGAAATGACTATCTTTTCGGATATAGGTATTAAGAATTGTA
Organism: Cherax destructor; assembly: GCA_009830355.1. NCBI lineage: Eukaryota > Metazoa > Arthropoda > Malacostraca > Decapoda > Parastacidae > Cherax > Cherax destructor. The sequence continues at coordinate 6,827 of WNWK01010919.1, forward strand.
TGTTGTTTCATTTATATAAACAAGTTGATTACCTGTACTAAGCTCACATAGACATGTATTTACTTACTATTGAGGTCTTCAGCCTTGACATGTCTTATTCTGAGGACCAGCCAGTGCATGTCTTAAAAATAAGCGGAAGCTAACAGTGATGGCTGACTGTCTGCTGACACACTTGTCACATGTGTTGAGGCAGCGCCCACCGTCAGCACTCAAGCTTCTAACACAGGTGTATCACTCCAGTTGCACCACCTCGAGTGTGACCTGCCACTCCAGGCTGGTCTACCTTGCTACACATACCCGGTCTACATCTGCTTACACCCACTTTACTTACTGAGCCAGTTAGCCGACTCATGGCAGCCTCACCATCAGTCTCAGCCTCACCATCACTCTCAGCCTCACCATCACTCTCAGCCTCACCATCACTCTCATCCTCACCATCACTCTCAGCCTCACCATCACTAGCTCACCATCACCAGCCTCCCATCACTCAGCCTCACCATCACTCTCAGCCTCACCATCACTCTCAGCCTCACCATCACTCTCAGCCTCACCATCACTCTCAGCCTCACCATCACTCTCAGCCTCACCATCACTCTCAGCCTCACCATCAGTCTCAGCCTCACCATCACTCAGCCTCACCATCCTCAGCCTCACAATCACTCAGCCTCACCATCAGTCTCAGCCTCACCATCACTCTCAGCCTCACCATCACTCAGCCTCACCATCACTCTCAGCCTCACCATCACTCTCAGCCTCACCATCACTCTCAGCCTCACCTATCACTCAGCTCACCATCACTCTCAGCCTCACCATCACTCTCAGCCTCACCATCACTCTCAGCCTCACCATCACTCTAGCCTCACCATCACCTCAGCCTCACCATTCTCTCAGCCTCACCATCACTCTCAGCCTCACCATCATCTCAGCCTCACCATCATCTCAGCCTCACCATCAGTCTCAGACCATCAGTCTCAGCCTCACCACAGTCTCAGCCTCACCATCAGTCTCAAGCCTCACCATCAAATCAGCCTCACCATCAATCAGCCTCACCATCAGCCTCAGCCTCACCATCAATCTCAGCCTCACCATCACTCTCAGCCTCACCATCAGTCTCAGCCTCACCATCAGTCTCAGCCTCACCATCACTCTCAGCCTCACCATCAGTCTCAGCCTCACCATCAGTCTCAGCCTCACCATCACTCATCCTCACCATCACTCTCAGCCTCACCATCAGTCTCAGCCTCACCATCACTCTCAGCCTCACCATCACTCAGCCTCACCATCACTCTCAGCCTCACCATCACTCTCAGCCTCACCATCAGTCTCAGCCTCACCATCACTCTCAGCCTCACCATCACTCAGCCTCACCATCACTCTCAGCCTCACCATCACTCTCAGCCTCACCATCACTCAGCCTCACCATCACTCAGCCTCACCATCAGCTCAGCCTCACCATCACTCAGCCTCACCATCACTCAACCTCACCATCACTCTCAGCCTCACCATCACTCAGCCTCACCATCACTCAGCCTCACCATCACTCTCAGCCTCACCATCACTCTCAGCCTCACCATCACTCAGCCTCACCATCACTCAACCTCACCATCACTCTCAGCCTCACCGTCACTCAGCCTCACCATCACTCAGCCTCACCATCACTCAGCCTCACCATCACTCAACCTCACCATCACTCTCAGCCTCACCGTCACTCAGCCTCACCATCACTCAGCCTCACCATCACTCAGCCTCACCATCACTCAGCCTCACCATCACTCAGCCTCACCATCACTCAACCTCACCATCCTCTCACCTCACCGTCACTCAGCCTCACCATCACTCTCAGCCTCACCATCACTGTTTCATGTTTCAGTCTTAATAACAACATTGACTTTATCAGCTGGTCTCTCTATACCTACCATCACTTTATAGTCTTTCGTTACTGTTCTTATATAAGTCTGAACTCTACCTTATGTTGATCATGGTGTTAGTTAATAAAACATGTGATGTGTGTGTGGTGTATCTATTTTCATGTGTTTTTTTGGGTTGTTGTTGATGTTGGTGGTATGGTGTGTGGTAGTGGTGGTTATGAAGTGGTGGTGTAGGGGTGTGATGTGGGTGGTGGTGGTAGTGGTGTAGAGTGGTGGTGAGTGGTGGTGGTGTGTGTGGTAGGATGTGGTGGTGGTAGTGGTGGTGGTGGTATAGTGTGGTGAGTGGTGGTGGTGTGTAGTGGTGGTAGTGGTAGGTAGTGGTAGTGGTGGTGGTGGTGGTGTGAGTAGTGGGTGGTAGTGGTGTGGTGGTAGTGGTGGTGGTGGTAGGTGTGAGTGGTGGTGGTAGGTGGTAGTGGTGGTGGTGGTGGTGAGTGAGTAGGTGGTGGTAGTGGTGGTGGTAGTGGTGGTGGTGGTGGTGGTGGTAGTGGTGGTAGTGGTAGTGGGTGGTGGTGGTGGTAGGTGGTGGTAGTGGTAGTGGTGGTGGTAGTGGTAGTGGTGGTGGTGTAGTAGTGGTAGCGTGGTGGTGTAGAGTGGTAGTGGTGTGGTAAGTGGTACTGGTAGGTGTGGTAGTGGTATGGTGGTAGTGGTAGTGGAGGTGGAGGTGGTAGTGGTAGTGGAAGGTAGTCTGGAGGTGAGCCAGGTAGTGGACATGGAGGAGAACAGCAGTAGTGCATGGTAGGAATGGTAGTCATGGTGGTGTCACAGTAGTACCACTGGAGGACACAGACCAAGTAGTACCATGGTAGTGACAATGGAGCAAGTAGTACCACTGGAGGAACACAGAACACCAAGTAGTACCACTGGAGGAACACAGAGACAGAGAACCTAGAAGTAGTACCACTGGAGGAACACAGAACACCAAGTAGTACCACTGGAGGAACACAGAACACCAAGTAGTACCACTGGAGGAACACAGAACACCAAGTAGTACCACTGGAGGAACACAGAACACCAAGTAGTACCACTGGAGGAACACAGAACACCAAGTAGTACCACTGAGGAACACATGAACACCATGAGTAGTACCACTGGAGAACCGGAACACCAAGTAGTACCACTGGGACGATCAGACCACACTGAGTAGCTACCACTGGTACTGGAACACAAACGCAAGTAGTACCACTGGAGGAACACAGAACACCAAGTAGTACCACTGGAGGAACACAGAACCAAGTAGACCACTGGAGAACAAGAAATCAGTAGTACCACTGGTACGGTCTGACTACAGCAACACTGAGTACTCTTAGAACTCAAGAAATCTGCAAAGAGATCAGTATGAGTAGACAAAACTGAGAACGAAGAATTTGACAGACATGAGAGAGAGAGAGAGAGAGAGAGAGAGTAGGGAAGGTGGACTGGGAGTTGAACCAAGGTGTTGTTTATTTTGGTCAGTGAAGCGACACCGACCCAGCACACTCACCCAAGACACTACACTTTCTCCCTTACAGGTAATGATGGCTTGTACCACACTGGTACGTCTTGTACCACACTGGTACGTCTTGTACCACACTGGTACGTCTTGTACCACACTGGTACGTCTTGTACCACACTGGTACGTCTTGTACCACACTGGTACGTCTTGTACCACACTGGTACGTCTTGTACCACACTGGTACGTCTTGTACCACACTGGTACGTCTTGTACCACACTGGTACGTCTTGTACCACACTGGTACGTCTTGAACCACACTGGTACGTCTTGTACCACACTGGTACGTCTTGTACCACACTGGTACGTCTTGTACCACACTGGTACGTCTTGTACCAAACTGGTACGTCTTGTACCACACTGGTACATCTTGTACCACACTGGTACGTCTTGTACCACACTGGTACGTCTTGTACCACACTGGTACGTCTTGTAAGACGTCTTGAACGCTGGTATGTCTTATTCCACTTCTACTGAGCGTTTATCTTACATAATAAATTTCACGCTGTTATTCCTTCTTAAACGCTACTTGTACAGAGTTGTACGGTGTTGTACAGAGTTGTACAGTATTGTACAGTGTTGTACGCTCTATATATATATTTAAACGTTTCCTATATGCTTCTACATGCTGGTGTTACTGTACACTATGTGCTGGCGTTACTATACACTATGTACTGGCGTTACTGTACACTATGTACTGGCGTTACTGTACACTATGTACTGGCGTTACTGTACACTATGTGCTGGCGTTACTGTACACTATGTGCTGGTGTTACTGTACACTATGTGCTGGCGTTACTGTACACTATGTACTGGCGTTACTGTACACTATGTGCTGGTGTTACTGTACACTATGTGCTGGTGTTACTGTAACTATGTGCTGGTGTTACTGTACACTATGTGTTGGTGTTACTGTACACTATGTGCTGGCGTTACTGTACACTATGTACTGGCGTTACTGTACACTATGTGCTGGTGTTACTGTACACTATGTACTGGCGTTACTGTACACTATGAGCTGGTGTTACTGTAGACTATGTACTGGTGTTACTGTAACTATGTGCTGTGTTACTGTACATATGCTTGTTTCTGTACTATGTGCTGGTGTTACTGTAAACTATGTGCTGGTGTTACTGTAACTATGTGCTGGTGTTACTGTACACTATGTACTGGCGTAACTGTAACTATGTGCTGGTGTTACTGTACACTATGTACTGGTGTTACTGTACACTATGTGCTGGTGTTACTTACACTATGTCAGGTGTTACTGTAACTATGTGCTGGTGTTACTGTACACTATATCTGGTGTTACTGTAACTATGTGCTGGTGTTACTGTACACTATGTGCTGGTGTTACTGTACACTATGTACTGGTGTTACTGTACACTATGTGCTGGTGTTACTGTAACTATGTGCTGGTTACTGTACACTATGTGCTGGCGTTACTGTAACTATGTGCTGGTGTTACTGTACACTATGTGCTGTGTTACTGTACACTATGTGCTGGTGTTACTGTACACTATGTACTGGGTTACTGTACATATGTGCTGGTGTTTCTGGTACACTATGTGCTGGCGTTACTGTACACTATGTGTGCGTTACTGTAACTATGTGGGCGTTACTGTAACTATTGCTGGTGTTCTGTACATATGTGCTGGTTACTGTACACTATGTGCTGGTGTTACTGTACACTATGTGCTGGCGTTACTGTAACTATGTGCTGGTGTTACTGTAACTATGTACTGGCGTTACTGTACACTATGTGCTGGTGTTACTGTACACTATGTGCTTGTGTTACTGTACACTATGTGATGGTGTTACTGTACACTATGTGCTGGTGTTACTGTACACTATGTCTGGTTACTGACACTATGTCTGGTGTTACTGTACACTATGTGCTGGTGTTACTGTACATATGTGCTGGCGTTACTGTAACTATGTGCTGGTGTTACTGTCACTAGTTGTGTTACTGTATACACTATGTGCTGGTGTTACTGTACACTATGTGCTGGTGTTACTGTACACTATGTGCTGGTGTTACTGTACACTATGTGCTGGTGTTACTGTACACTATGTACTGGTGTTACTGTACACTATGTGCTGGTGTTACTGTACACTTGTCTGGGTTACTGTACACTATGTGCTGGTGTTACTGTAACTATGTCTGTGTTACTGTACTATGTGCTGGTGTTACTGTACACTATGTACTGGGTTACTGTAACTATGTGCTGGTGTTACTGTACACTATGTGCTGGTGTTACTGTACACTATGTGCTGGTGTTACTGTACACTATGTGCTGGCGTTACTGTACACTATGTGCTGGTGTTACTGTACACTATGTGCTGGTGTTACTGTACACTATGTGCTGGTGTTACTGTACACTATGTGCTGGCGTTACTGTAACTATGTGCTGGTGTTACTGTACACTATGTGCTGGTGTTACTGTACACTATGTGCTGGTGTTACTGTACACTATGTGCTGGTGTTACTGTACACTATGTGCTGGTGTTACTGCACTGTCTGCGTTACTGTAACTATGTGCTGGCGTTACTGTACACTATGTGCTGGTGTTACTGTACACTATGTGCTGGTGTTACTGTAACTATGTGCTGGTGTTACTGTAACTATGTGCTGGTGTTACTGTACACTATGTGCTGGCGTTACTGTAACTATGTGCTGGTGTTACTGTACACTATGTGCTGGTGTTACTGTACACTATGTGCTGGCGTTACTGTACACTATGTGCTGGCGTTACTGTACACTATGTGCTGGCGTTACTGTAACTATGTGCTGGTGTTACTGTACACTATGTGCTGGTGTTACTGTACACTATGTGCTGGTGTTACTGTAACTATGTGCTGGTGGTACTGTACACTATGTGCTGGTGTTACTGTACACTATGTGCTGGTGTTACTGTACACTATATGCTGGTGTTACTGTACACTATGTGCTGGCGTTACTGTAACTATGTGCTGGTGGTACTGTAACTATGTGCTGGTGTTACTGTACACTATGTGCTGGTGTTACTGTACACTATGTGTTGGTGTTACTGTACACTATGTGCTGGTGTTACTGTACACTATGTGCTGGTGTTACTGTACACTATGTGCTGGTGTTACTGTACACTATGTGCTGGTGTTACTGTACACTATGTGCCGGCGTCACTGTGTCTACAAGACAGGTGACGCCATCTTAGTCCTGATCTCACCTTGTTTCCCTCATGTGACTCGTATATACTTTACATACTCATTATTCGCCTCATATATGGTCTTAATATACATTATACATCTCTGATACACCTCTTGTATGTACCTTATACATCCAACTAATATACCATTGTACATAATGTTGTGTCTCTCGTACCTTAATTTGTTGTTGACTTAATCAAGTCAGTATAACACCTGTACAGGTTATTAATACAAGTGTAGTTTAATCTTAAGATATACCTAATACTTTCCTTGTAGAACCTCGATATCTTTACAACTGCATCGTTGTATGAACTTAATATACAGTGTATAGCGTATACTAACATGTTACATATACAACTTCTACGTTGTATGAATTTAATATACAGTGTAGAGTATACATGAACATGGTGAACTAGTCTCAAGCCACCAGCACTTCATTACCATATTTGTCATCTCAAAATCTTTCTAAATGTTACCATGATATTTAAAGGTCTCTCTCTCTCTCTCTCTTCTCTCTCTCTCTCTCTCTCTCTCTCTCTCTCTCTCTCTCTCTCTCTCTCTCTCTCTCTCTCTCTCTCTCTCTCTCTCTCTCTCACTGCTTACTATGTGGTATCCCTCAGGAAATATTACATTAGGCATCATCACTGTGAGTTTTGTTGTCTCTTTTACAGCTACAATATTTGTTTTTGTTGACGTAGTCTTGATGTTCATCTCTCAGCTCCTGTTTGTGCTGTCATCAGTGTCTGTTTGTGCTGTCATCAGTGTCTGTTTGTGCTGTCATCAGTGTCTGTTTGTGCTGTCATCAGTGTTTGTGCTGTCATCAGTGTCTGTTTGTGCTGTCATCAGTGTTTGTTTGTTCTGTCATCAGTGCCTGTGCTGTCATCAGTGTCTGTTTGTGCTGTCATCAGTGTCTGTGCAGTCATCAGTGTCTGTTTGTTCTGTCATCAGTGTTTGTGCTGTCATCAGTGTCTGTTTGTGCTGTTATCAGTGTTTGTGTTGTCATCAGTGTTTGTGCTGTCATCAGTGTCTGTTTGTGCTGTCACCAGTGTCTGTTTGTGCTGTCATCAGTGTCTGTTTGTGCTGTCATCAGTGTTTGTGCTGTCACCAGTGTCTGTTTGTGCTGTCATCAGTGTTTGTGCTGTCATCAGTGTTTGTGCTGTCATCAGTGTTTGTGCTGTCATCAGTGTTTGTGCTGTCATCGGTGTCTATTTAACACAAATTTACTCTTTCAATTGTTTCTTTCGTTGAATTTCTTCAGTTAATATCGAATGCGGGTTCCAAACTGGTGCTGCATACTCCAGTATGGGCCTAACGTACACAGTGTACAGGGTCCTGAACGATTATTTAATAAGATGTAGGAATGCTGTTCTTAGGTTTGCTAGGCGCCGTATGCTGCAGCAGTTATTTGGTTGATGTGCGCCTCAGGAGATGTGCCTGGTGTTATACTCACTCCAAGATCTTTTCCTTGATTGAGGTTTGTAGTCTCTGGCACCCTAGACTATACTCCGTCTGCGGTCTTCTTTGCCCTTCCCCAATCTTAATGATTTTGCAATTAGTGGGGTTGAACTCCAGGAGCCAGTTGCTGATCCAGATCCCTATGTAGTTCTGTAGTTCTATGTAGAACTTCACGTCATTTGCAAACAGGGACACTTCTGAGTCTATCCCTTCCGTCATGTCATTCACATATACCAAAAACAGCACAGGTCCCAGGACTGACCCTCTGTGGAACCCCACTCGTCACAGGCGCCCACTCTGACACCTCGTGACGTACCATGACTCGTTGATGCCTCCCTGTCAGCTGTTCTCTGATCCATTACAGTGTGTGCGTGCGTGTGTGTGTGTGTGTGTGTGTGTGTGTGTGTGCGTTCGTGTGTGTGTGTGTGTGTGTGTGTGTGTGTGTGTGTGTGTGTGTTAGTTACCATTTTGTCCTAGGCACATGTCGATTAGACACTAGGCCTGTTGTATGTATGTGTGTGTGTGATTAACGAAACACTTCGAAATGTTTCGGCCCCGCCGGGAATTGAACCCGGGCCCTCCGTGCGTGAAGCAAGAGCGCTAGCTCTTGGCACATGTCGATTAGACACTAAGCCTGTGTGTGTTAGTTACCATTTTGTCCTAGGCACATGTCGATTAGACACTAGGCCTGTTGTATGTATGTATGTGTGTGTGTGTGTGTGTGTGTGTGTGTGTGTGTGTGTGTGTGTGTGTGTGTGTGTGTATGTGTGTGTAACGAAACACTTCGAAATGTTTCGGCCCCGCCGGGAATTGAACCCGGGCCCTCCGTGCGTAAAGCAAGAGCGCTAGCCACCATGCCATCGGGGCGTGTTGTGTGTGTGTGTGAGTGTGTGTGTGTGCGTGTGTGTGTGTGTGTGTGTGCGTGCGTGCGTGTGTGTGTGTGTGTGTGTGTGTGTGTGTGCGTGCGTCGTGCGTGTGTGTGTGTGTGTGTGTGCGTGGTGTGTGTGTGTGTGTGTGTGTGTGTCGTGCGTGGTGGTGGTGGTGTGTGTGTGTGTGTGTTGTGTGTGTGTGTGTGGTGGCATGCAGGAATCCAGTGAAAATCAGAAGGTAGACGTAAGGGATCCTAGTCACTATCACTTGTTCTGATGGGCTTTCATGAGTACCAGTCACTATCACTTGTTCTGATGGGCTTTCATGAGTACCAGTCACTATCACTTGTTCTGATGGACTCTCCTGAGTACCAGTCACTATCACTTGTTCTGATGGACTCTCCTGAGTACCAGTCACTATCACTTGTTCTGATGGACTCTCCTGAGTACCAGTCACTATCACTTGTTCTGATGGACTCTCATGAGTAACATTCACTATCACTTGTTCTGATGGACTCTCCTGAGTACCAGTCACTCCAACTTGTTCTGATGGACTCTCCTGAGTACCAGTCACTATCACTTGTTCTGGTGGGCTCTCCTGAGTACTAGTCACTATCACATGTTCTAATGGACTCTCCTGAGTACCAGTCACTTCACTTGTTCTGATGGACTCTCCTGAGTACCAATCACTCCCACTTGTTCTGATGAACTCTCCTGAGTACCAGTCACTATCACATGATGGACTTTCCTGAGTACAAGTCACTATCACTTGTTCTGATGGACTCTCCTGAGTGCCAGTCACTCTCACTTATTCTGATGGACTCTCCTGAGTACCAGTCACTATCACTTGTTCTGATGAACTTTCCTGAGTACCAGTCACTATCTCTTGTTCTGATGGACTCTCCTGAGTACCAGTCACTATCACATAACATCCAGTGTTTCTGAAGGACTTTCTTGAGTACAAGTCACTATCATTTGTTCTGATGGACTCTCCTGAGTACCAGTCACTATCACTTGTTCTGATGGACTCTCCTGAGTACCAGTCACTATCACTTGTTCTGGTGGGCTCTCCTGAGTACCAGTCACTATCACATGTTCTAATGGACTCTCCTGAGTACCAGTCACTCTCACTTGTTCTGATGGACTCTCCTGAGTACCAGTCACTCCCACTTGTTCTGATGGACTTTCCTGAGTACCAGTCACTATCACTTGTTCTGATGGGCTCTTCTGAGTACCAGTCACTATCACTTGTTCTGATGGGCTCTCCTGAGTACCAGTCACATTCACTTGTTCTGATGGACTCTCCTGAGTACCAGTCACTTCACTTGTTTTGATGGACTCTCCTGAGTACCGGTCACTATCACTTGTTCTGATGGGCTCTCCTGAGTACCAGTCACATTCACTTGTACTGATGGACTCTCCTGAGTACCAGTCACTCTCACTTGTTTTGATGGACTCTCCTGAGTACCGGTCACTATCACTTGTTCTGATGGGCTCTCATGAGTACCAGCTTCTATCACTTGTTCTGATGGACTCTCCTGAGAACCAGTCACTATCACTAGTTCTGATGAAATCTCCTGAGAACCAGTCATTATCACATGATGGACTTTCCTGAGTACAAGTCACTATCACTTGTTCTGATGGACTCTCCTGAGTGCCAGTCGCTATCACTTGTTCTGATGGACTTTCCTGAGTACCAGTCACTATCACTTGTTCTGATGGACTCTCCTGAGTACCAGTCACTATCACATAACATCCAGTTGTTCTGATTGATTTTCCTGATTACAAGTCACTATCACTTTTTCTGATGGACTCTCCTGAGTACCAGTCACTATCACTTGTTCTGATGGACTCTCCTGAGTACCAGTCACTATCACTTGTTCTGATGGACTCTCCTGAGTACCAGTCAGTTTCACTTGGTCTGATGACCTCTCCTGAGTACCAGTCACTATCACTTGTTCTGATGTACTCTCCTGAGTACCAGTTACGATCCCTTGTTCTGAAGTACTCTCCTGAGTACCAGTCACTATCACTTGTTCTGATGGACTCTCTTGAGTACCAGTCACTATCACTTGTTCTGATTGACTCTCCCAAGTACCAGTCACTATCACTTGTCCTGATGGCCTCTCCTGAGTACCTGTCACTATCACTTGTTCTGATGGACTCTCCCGAGTACCAGTCACTATCACTTGTCCTGATGGACTCTTCTGAGTACCAGTCACTATCACTTGTCCTGATGGACTCTCCTGAGTACTAGTCACTATCACTTGTTCTGATGGACTCTCCCGAGTACCAGTCACTATCACTTGTCCTGATGGACTCTCCTGAGTACCAGTCACTATCACTTGTCCTGATGGACTCTCGTGAGTACCAGTCACTATCACTTGTCTTGATGGATCTCGTGAGTACCAGCAGAGTAATAACATGAAAATTGGGAGAAGGGGAGGAGGGGAGAGGGAGGTGTTGCAGAGAGGAACATCAATTGGATGTTGTGTTGCCTCAGGCTGGACGTTGTGCTGCCTCAGGCTGGACGTTGTGTTGCCTCAGGCTGGACTCTGTGTCGCCTCAGGCTGGACGTAGTGTTGTCTCAGGTTGGACGTTATGTTGCCTCAGGCTGGACGTTGTGTTGCCTAAGGCTTGACGTTGTGTTGCCTCAGGCTGGACGTTATGTTGCCTCATGCTGGACGTTGTGTTGCCTCAGGCTGGACGTTGTGTTGCATCAGGCTGGACGTTGTGTTGCTTCAGGCTGGACGTTGTGTTGCCTCAGCTTGGACGTTTTGTTGCCTCAGGCTGGACGTTGTGTTGCCTCAGGCTGGACGTTGTGTTGCCTCAGGCTGGACGTTGTGCTGCCTCAGGCTGGACGTAGTGTGCCTCAGGCTGGACTCTGTGTCGCCTCAGGCTGGACGTTGTGTTGCCTCAGGCTGGACGTTATGTTGCTTCAGGCTGGACGTTGTGTTGCCTCAGGCTGGACGTTGTGTTGCCTCAGGCTGGACGTTGTGTTGCCTCAGGCTGGAAGTTATGTTGCTTCAGGCTGGACGTTGTGTTGCTTCAGGCTGGACGTTGTGTTGCTTCAGGCTGGACGTTGTGTTGCCTCAGGCTGGACGTTATGTTGCTTCAGGCTGGACGTTGTGTTGCTTCAGGCTGGACGTTGTGTTTCTTCAGGCTGGACGTTGTGTTGCCTCAGGCTGGACGTTGTGTTGCCGCAGGCTGGACGTTGTGTTACATAAGAACATAAGAAGGAGGAACACTGCAGCAGGCCTGTTGGCCCATACTAGGCAGGTCCTTCACAATCCGTCCCACTAACAGAATATTTGCTCAACCCAATTTTCAATGCTACCCAAGAAATAGCTTTGACAATTTACCCACTCATGCGCGAGTCCCACTAATCCAACCCCTCTCACTCAGATTTATCCAACCTAAATTTGAAACTACACAAGGTCCTAGCTTCAATAACCCTACTAGGCAGACTGTTCCACTCATCAACTACCCTATTTCCAAACCAATACTTTCCTATATCCTTTCTAAATCTAAACTTATCTAACTTGAATCCATTATTGTGGTCTCTCTTGGAGAGATATCCTCAAGACCTTATTTATATCCCTTTGTTAATACCCATTTCCACTTGTATACCTCGATCATGTCTCCCTCATTCTACGTCTTACAAGTGAATGTAATTTTAGGGTCTTCAATCTTTCTTCGTAAGGAAGATTTCTAATGCTATGTATTAATTTAGTCATTCTACGCTGGACGTTATGTTGCTTCAGGCTGGACGTTGTGTTGCCTCAGGCTGGACGTTGTGTTGCCTCAGGCTGGACGTTGTGTTGCCTCAGGCTGGACGTTGTGTTGCCTCAGGCTGGACGTAGTGTTGCTTCAGGCTGGACGTTGTGTTGCCTCAGGCTGGACGTTGTGTTGCCTCAGGCTGGACGTTGTGTTGCTTCAGGCTGGACGTTGTGTTGCTTCAGGCTGGACGTTGTGTTGCTTCAGGCTGGACGTTGTGTTGCCTCAGGCTGGACGTTGTGTTGCCTAAGGCTGGACGTTGTGTTGCCTCAGGCTGGACGTTGTGCTGCCTCAGGCTGGACGTTGTGTTGCCTCAGGCTGGACTCTTTGTCGCCTCAGGCTGGACGTTGTGTTGCTTCAGGCTGGACGTTATGTTGCTTCAGGCATGACGTTGTGTTGCCTCAGGCTGGACGTTGTGTTGCCTCAGGCTGAACCGTTGTGTTGCCTCAGGCTGGACGTTATGTTGC
>WNWK01010919.1:30000-67494 GCA_009830355.1 Cherax destructor
CTCCTGCAACACCTTTCTGGTCCTCTAATGAGCTATGCAAGGATAAATAAGACATATGACACAAATTGTCCGGATCAGCACTTGTAAACAAGCAGGAGGTACTGTATAAAACTTGTAAACAAGCAGGAGGTACTGTATAACACTTGTAAACAAGCAGGAGGTACTGTATAAAACTTGTAAACAAGCAGGAGGTACTGTATAACACTTGTAAACAAGCCGGAGGTACTGTATAAAACTTGTAAACAAGCAGGAGGTACTGTATAAAACTTGTAAACAAGCAGGAGGTACTGTATAACACTTGTAAACAAGCAGGAGGTACTGTATACCACTTGTAAACAAGCAGGAGGTACTGTACAACACTTGTAAACAAGCAGGAGGTACTGTATAACACTTGTAAACAAGCAGGAGGTACTGTATAACACTTGTAAACAAGCAGGAGGTACTGTATAACACTTGTAAACAAGCAGGAGGTACTGTACAACACTTGTAAACAAGAAGGAGGTACTGTATAACACTTGTAAACAAGCAGGAGGTACTGTATAACACTTGTAAACAAGCAGGAGGTACTGTATAACACTTGTAAACAAGCAGGAGGTACTGTATAAAACTTGTAAACAAGCAGGAGGTACTGTACAACACTTGTAAACAAGCAAGAGGTACTGTACAACACTTGTAAACAAGCAGGAGGTACTGTATAACACTTGTAAACAAGCAGGAGGTACTGTATAAAACTTGTAAACAAGCAGGAGGTACTGTACAACACTTGTAAACAAGCAAGAGGTACTGTACAACACTTGTAAACAAGCAGGAGGTACTGTATACCAATTATAAACAAGCAGAAAGTACTGTATAACACCTGTAAACAAGCAGGAAGTACTATAAAATACTTGTAAACAGGCAGGAGGTACTGTATAACACTTGTAAACAAGCAGGATGTACTGTATAACACTTGTAAACAAGCAGGAGGTACTGTATAATACTTATAAACAAACAGGAAGTACTGTATAACACTTGTAAATATGCAGGAGGTACTGTATAACACTTGTAAACAAGCAGGAGGTACTGTATAATACTTATAAACAAACAGGAAGTACTGTATAACACTTATAAACAAACAGGAAGTACTGTATAACACTTGTAAACAAGCAGGAGGTACTGTATAATACTTATAAACAAACAGGAAGTACTGTATAACACTTGTAAGCATGCAGGATGTACTGTATAACACTTGTAAACAGGAAGGAGGTACTGTATAACACTTTTAAACAAGCAGAAAGTACTGTATAACACCTGCAAACAAGCAGGAAGTACTGTAAAATACTTGTAAACAATCAGGAGGTACTGTATAACACTTGTAAACAAGCAAGAAGTACTGTATAACACTTGTAAACAAACAAGAAGTACTGTATAACACTTGTAAACAAACAAGAAGTACTGTATAACACTTGTAAATAAGCAAGAAGTACTGTATAACACTTGTAAACATGCAGAAGGTATTGTATAATACTTGTAAACAATCAGGAGGTACTGTATAACACTTGTAAACAAGCAGGAAGTACTGTATAAGACTTGTAAACAAGCAGAAAGTACTTAATAACACTTGTAAACAAGCAGGAGGTACTAAATATACAAGGTGTGACAAGGAAGCAGCAAGAAAGTAACTTTTATTAATAATTTCTTCAAAGATTCTAATGCAATGCTTGTAGCTCTCACAGAGATCCATGTAAAAGACTATTTAACAAAGTATTGTTACCTGGTTACAGCCTACGTAGATGTCACCTTCACAGCACAACACAGGGAGGAAGAGGAAGGGGAGGAGGAAGAGGAGGAGGAAGAGGAGGAGGAAGAGGAGGAGGAAGAGGAGGAGGAGGAGGAGGAAGAGGAGGAGGAAGAGGAGGAGGAAGAGGAGGAGGAAAGGCTGGTTTCTTTCGGATTCGTTCGTTTACATTGAGTTACTTAACACCATAAGTGATGTAGTCGAAGTTTTAAACAGTAATGACTGAAAATTATAAGTGAGTTATTGTACTTATATACCAAACAACATATACAACTTTACAACACATCAAAGACCAACTACTGGAAACACAATAATGTGTTGACAATCCTTCAACGTCCGTCCTAAACATCCTGTTGTAGTAACTCATTAAGACTGTAGTAACTCAGTAAGACTGTAGTAACTCAGTAAGAGTGTAGTAACTCAGTAAGACTGTAGTAACTCATTAAGACTGTAGTAGCTCAGTAAGACTGTAGTAACTCAGTAAGACTGTAGTAGCTCAGTAAGACTGTAGTAACTCATTAAGACTGTAGTAACTCAGTAAGACTGTAGTAGCTCAGTAAGACTGTAGTAACTCATTAAGACTGTAGTAACTCAGTAAGACTGTAGTAACTCAGTAAGACTGTAGTAACTCAGTAAGACTGTAGTAACTCATTAAGACTGTAGTAACTCAGTAAGACTGTAGTAACTCAGTAAGACTGTAGTAGCTCAGTAAGACTGTAGTAACTCATTAAGACTGTAGTAACTCAGTAAGACTGTAGTAGCTCAGTAAGACTGTAGTAACTCAGTAAGACTGTAGTAACTCAGTAAGACTGTAGTAACTCAGTAAGACTGTAGTAACTCAGTAAGACTGTAGTAACTCAGTAAGACTGTAGTAACTCAGTAAGACTGTAGTAACTCAGTAAGACTGTAGTAACTCAGGAAGACTGTAGTAACTCAGTAAGACTGTAGTAACTCAGTAAGACTGTAGTAACTCAGTAAGACTGTAGTAACTCAGTAAGACTGTAGTAACTCAGTAAGACTGTAGTAACTCAGTAAGACTGTAGTAACTCATTAAGACTGTAGTAACTCAGTAAGACTGAGAGAGTGCCAGGTCAGGTCAGGTCAACATTCTCCCACAAATGAACTATCACAACTAAGATATATTCACAGTAAGTCAGCTACTAGTTGAACCATTCAGACTAGAAAGTACACTTGATCCTGTACTCACAAATATAGAGGATCTTAGTAGTGGAAATATAGAAGTCTAATATAACAAACTTAGAGGTGCACACACACACACACCTAGTACGCACACATGTGCGCCTGTCATACACCCAATACGTACACATGTGCACCTGTACACACAGAACGTACACAGACATCCCCATTACAATAATCAGTCACTCAGGCCGAGGGACTGATTACCTCAAACGTCTTCTGATCTTCACCATTCTCCTTTGTATGGACTGATGAAGCCACTGTGTGGCGAAACGTTTCCCCAATAAAGATACCCAAGTGTTGCATATGTGTCTAATTGATCAAGGTGTCGGTTCTGTGAACCATGTACCTACATACTTGTACATTACCTCAGTCGTAACTGGTCATGTCACCTGAAGCTGCGTCACCTCACCTGAAAAATAAAACAGTTTTATTACTCTCTCTGATTAATTATCAGTAATATTGGTAGTAATTGTGGTCGGTGATAGTTGTTGCTGGTAGTAATAGTGGAAGGTGGTAGTTGTTACTGGTAGTAATATTGGTAGGTGGTAGTAGTGGTAGTTACTGGTAGTAATAGTGGAAGGTGGTAGTTGTTGCTGGTAGTAATATTGGTAGGTGGTAGTAGTGGTAGTTACTGGTAGTAATAGTGGAAGGTGGTAGTTGTTGCTGGTAGTAATATTGGTAGGTGGTAGTTGTGGTAGTTACTGGTAGTAATAGTGGAAGGTGGTAGTTGTTACTGGTAGTAATATTGGTAGGTGGTAGTAGTGGTAGTTACTGGTAGTAATAGTGGTAGGTGGTAGTTGTTACTGGTAGTAATATTGGTAGGTGGTAGTAGTGGTAGTTACTGGTAGTAATAGTGGAAGGTGGTAGTTGTTGCTGGTAGTAATATTGGTAGGTGGTAGTAGTGGTAGTTACTGGTAGTAATAGTGGAAGGTGGTAGTTGTTGCTGGTAGTAATATTGGTAGGTGGTAGTAGTGGTAGTTGTTGCTGGTAGTAATAGTGGTAGGTGGTAATTGTTATTTGTAGTAATAATCGAGCATAAGTCGTAGTAGATGTGTTAATAGTGGCATTATAGAAGTAATACTACAACTACTAGTAGTAGCAGTAGTAGTAATAGTGCAATTTTAGAAGCAGAAACAGCAACAGTAGCAGCAGCAATCGTCACAGCACCAGCAACAATAATAACAGCAGTAGTAGCAACAGCAACAACACCAGCTGTAGCAGCAGGCGTAGCAGTAGCAACACCAGTTGCAGCAGTAGTCGTAGCAGCAGCAACACAATCTGCAGCAGCAGTAGTCGTAGCACAACAACACCAGCTGCAGCAGCAGTAGTCGTAGCAGCAGCAACACCAGCTGTAGCAGTAGTCGTAGCAGCAGCAACAACAGCAGCAACAACAACAGCAGCAACAGCAGCAGCAGCAACAACAGCAACAGCAGCAGCAAAAACAGCAGCAGCAACAGCAGCAGCAGCAGCAGCAACGGCAGCAACAGCAACAACAGCAGCAACACCAGCAACACCAGCAGTAACAGCAGCAGCAGCAACAGCAGCAACAATAGCAGCAACAGCAGCAGCAGCAATACCAGCAACACCAGCACCAACAGCAGTAACAGCAGCAGCAGCAACAGCAGCAACAATAGCAGCAACAACAACAGCAGCAGCAACAGCAGCAACAACAATAGCAACAACAACAACAATAGCAACAACAGCAACAGCAACAACATCAACAACAATAGCAACAACAGCAGCAGCAACAACTGCAGCAACAACAGCAACAACAGCAGCAACAACAGCAGCAACAACAGCAACAGCAGCAGCAACAACAGCAGCAACAACAGAGACTGTCAGTCTCTGTCTGTCAGTCTCTGTCTGTCTGGCTCTGTCTGTCAGTCTCTGTCTGTCAGTCTCTGTCTGTCAATCTCTGTCTGTCAATCTCTGTCTGTCAGTTTCTGTCTGTCTGGCTCTGTCTGTCAGTCTCTGTCTGTCAGTTTCTGTCTGTCAGTTTCTGTCTGTCTGGCTCTGTCTGTCTGGCTCTGTCTGTCAGTCTCTGTGTGTCAGTCTCTGTTAGTTACCATTTTTGTCCTAGGCACATGTCGATTTGACACTAGGCCTGTTGTATGTATGTGTGTGTGTGTAAGGAAACACTTCGAAATGTTTCCGCCCCGCCGGGAATAGAACCCGGGCCCTCCGTGCGTGAAGCGAGAGCTTTACCACTAGGCCACCGGGGGCTGTATGTCAGTCTCTGTGTGTCAGTCTCTGTGTGTCAGTCTCTATCTGTCAGTCTCTGTCTGTCAGTCTCTGTCTGTCTGGCTCTGTCTGTCAGTCTCTGTCTGTCAGTCTCTGTCTGTCAGTCTCTGTCTGTCAGTCTCTGTCTGTCAGTCTCTGTCTGGCTCTGTCTGTCTGGCTCTGTCTGTCTGGCTCTGTCTGTCTGGCTCTGTCAGTCTCTGTCTGTCAGTCTCTGTCTGTTAGTCTCTGTCTGTCAGTCTCTGTCTGTCAGTCTCTGTCTGTCAGTCTCTGTCTGTCAGTCTCTGTCTGTCAGTCTCTGTCTGTCAGTCTCTGTCTGTCAGTCTCTGTATGTCAGTCTCTGTCTGTCAGTCTCTGTCTGTCAGTCTCTGTCTGTCAGTCTCTGTCGCTCTGTCTGTCAGTCTCCTTCTGTCTGTCTCTGTCTCTGTCAGTCTCTGTCTGTCAGTCTCTGTCTGTCAGTCTCTCGTGCCTTCTGTTCTGGCTCTGCTCTGTCTGTTGGCTCTGTCTGTCAGTCTCTGTCTGTCAGTCTCTGTGTGTCAGTCTCTGACTGTCAGTCTCTGTCTGTCAGTCTCTGTCTGTCTGGCTCTGTCTGTCTGGCTCTGTCTGTCAGTCTCTGTCTGTCAGTCTCTGTGTGTCAGTCTCTGACTGTCAGTCTCTGTCTGTCAGTCTCTGTCTGTCTGTCTCTGTCTGTCAGTCTCTGTCTGTCTGTCTCTGTCTGTCTGTCTCTGTCTGTCTGTCTATGTGCTGTCAGTCTCTGTCTGTCAGTCTCTGTCTGTCAGTCTCTGTCTGTCTGTCTCTGTCTGTCGTTCTCTGTCTGTCGTCTCTGTCTGCTCTGTCGTCTCTGTCTGTCTGTCTGTCAGTCTCTGTCTGTCAGTCTCTGTCTGTCAGTCTCTGTCTGTCAGTCTCTGTCTGTCAGTCTCTGTCTGTCAGTCTCTGTCTGTCTGGCTCTGTCTGTCAGTCTCTGTCTGTCAGTCTCTGTCTGTCAGTCTCTGTCTGTCTGGCTCTGTCTGTCAGTCTCTGTCTGTCAGTCTCTGTCTGTCAGTCTCTGTCTGTCAGTCTCTGTCTGTCAGTCTCTGTCTGTCTGGCTCTGTCTGTCTGGCTCTGTCTGTTTCTCTGTCTGTCAGTCTCTGTCTGTCAGTCTCTGTCTGTCAGTCTCTGTCTGTCAGTCTCTGTCTGTCGTTTCTGTCTGTCTGGTCTCTGTCTGGCCTGTCTTCAGTTGGTTCAGTCTCTGTTAGTCTGTCAGGGGGCTCTGTCTGTGTTCTGTCTTCTGTCTTCCTTCTGTCCTGTCTTGTATCGTGCCATCTACCTTTTCTCTCATACACTATATACTCCATTATCTACACACACACACACACACACACACACACACACAAAAACCCCCCCACACACACACACACACACACACACACACACACACACACACACACACACACACACACACACACACACATATATATATATATATCTGTGTTTGTGTGTCTATTCTCTTCTATTATATACCTATATATACGTGCCATTATATATATATATATATATATATATATATATATATATATATATATATATATATATATATATATATATATATATATATCTGTGTTTGTGTGTCATATCTTCTTCTACTATACACCTATATATACGTGCCATTATATTATATATATATATATATATATATATATATATATATATATATATATATATATATATATATATATATATATATATATATATATATATATATATATATATATATATATATATATAACATATATATATAACATATATTGCTCTTCTTACTATGTTCTCTCCTCTTTTATAATCAAGTTTAGAGTTGTGTCTGATTCTCTGTTTCTCTCTCTTTCTCTTGTCTTCCACAATGCCCAGTAATCTTCTTTCCTCTGCCTCAATCGCCCATTTCTCTTATTTTCTTTAATTTCCTCCCTTACATTTTTTCCTTATCTTTTTCTCCGACTCCCCTTCCATTCTTATTTAACTCCCTCCTTCCATCTCTTCCCCCTTCCTTTATTTCCTATCGCTCTCCCTCCCTATCGCTCCCTCCCTCCCACATGTTACCTCGGGGATATTACAAAGTCTGTCTTCACAAAACATCAATATTTCACAAAATAGACCACCCTATTTCTGCCACCCTATTTCTGCCACCCTATTTCTGCCACCCTATTTCTGCCACCCTATTTCTGCCACCCTATTTCTGCCAATTTCCATATTTGAGAAGATGAAAGGTGACCCACAGCCGTGTTCACTTGTGAAGTATGATAGTAGAACACCAGGTATGATAGTAGAACACCAGGTATGATAGTAGAACACCTGGTATGATAGTAGAACACCAGGTATGATAGTAGAACACCTGCTACTACTACTATTACTACTACTGCTACTACCACTACTGATACTACTACTGCTACTACTATTACTGCTACTACTAATATTACTACTATTGCTACTACTACTATTACTACTACTGTTATAACAGTAGTAGTAATAGTAGCAGTAGTAGTAATACTACTACTACTACTTCTGCTACTACTAATACTACTACTACTACTACTGCTACTACTACTATAACTACTACTGCTACTAATACTACTACTGCTACTACAATTACTGCTATTATTACAGCTGCTACTACTACTATTACTACTACTGTTACTACTACTATTACTACTACTGCTACTACTATTACCACAACTGCTACTACTACTGGTACTACTACTATTACTACTACTGCTACTACTACTATTACTACTACTGCTACTACTACTATTACTACTACTGCTACTACTACTATTACTACTACAGCTACTACTACTATTACTACTACTGCTAGTGATACTAGTACTGCTATTACTACTACTGCTGTTACTACTACTACTATTACTGCTACTACTACTATTACTACTAATGCTACTATTACTACTACTACTGCTAGTGCTACTACTACTACTACTACTACTACTGCTACTACTGCTACTACTACTATTACTACTACTGCTACGAATATTACTGCTACTGCTACGACTGCTACTACTACTATTATCACTACTGCTACTACTACTACTATTACTGCCACTGATACTACTACTACTACTGCTACTACTACTACTACTGCTACTACTACTACTACTACTACTGCTACTACTACTACTACCACTACTACTACTGCTGCTACTACTACTACTACTGCTACTACTACTACTACTCCTATTGCTACTACTACTGCTACTACTATTACTACTGCTACGACTAGTACTACGACTGCTACTACTGCTACCACTACCACTACTACTACTGCTACTGCAGCAGTATGGTAGGTGGAAGACTGTAGCAGCAGTATGGTACGTTGAAGACTACAACAGCAGTATGGTAGGTGGAAGACTGTAGCAGTATGGTAGGTGGAAGACTACAGCAGCAGTATGGTAGGTGGAAGACTACAGCAGCAGTATGGTACGTTGAAGACTACAACAGCAGTATGGTAGGTGGAAGACTACAGCAGCAGTATGGTAGGTGGAAGACTGTAGCAGTATGGTAGGTGGAAGACTACAGCAGCAGTATGGTAGGTGGAAGACTACAGCAGCAGTATGGTAGGTGGAAGACTACAGCAGCAGTATGGTAGGTGGAAGACTACAGCAGCAGTATGGTAGGTGGAAGACTGTAGCAGCAGTATGGTAGGTGGAAGACTACAGCAGCAGTATGGTAGGTGGAAGACTGTAGCAGCAGTATGGTAGGTGGAAGACTACAGCAGCAGTATGGTAGGTGGAAGACTGTAGTAGCAGTATGGTAGTTGGAATACTACAGCAGCAGTATGGTAGGTGGAAGACTACAGCAGCAGTATGGTAGGTGGAAGACTACAGCAGCAGTATGGTAGGTGGAAGACTGTGGCAGCAGTATGGTAGGTGGAAGACTGTAGTATCAGTATTGTAGGTGGAAGACTGTAGCAGCAGTATGGTAGGTGGAAGACTGTAGCAGCAGTATGGTAGGTGGAAGACTGTAGCAGCAGTATGGTAGGTGGAAGACTGTAGCAGCAGTATGGTAGGTGGAAGACTGTAGCAGCAGTATGGTAGGTGGAAGATGGTGGACAACTGGGGTTCAACTTCTGGTTTATAGAAGCTTAACTAGTTAAACTGTGTTTGAACCTCATGTTATTGCCGACTCTTGTGTGTTATAGCTACCACATTTAGATTATGCTGCACAGTTCTGGTCACCGTATTACAGAATGGATATAAATGCACTGGAAAACGTACAGAGGAGGATGACAAAGTTGATCCCATGTATCAGAAATCTTCCCTATGAGGATAGACTGAGGCCCTGAATCTGCACTCTCTAGAAAGGTGTAGAATTAGGGGGGGATATGATTGAGGTGTATAAATGGAAAACAGGAATAAACAAAGGGGATGTAAATAGCGTGCTGAAAATATACCGCCAAGACAGGACTCGCAGCAATGGCTTCAAGTTGAAAAGTTCAGATTCAGGAAGGATATAGGAAGCACTGGTTTGGTAATAGAGTTGTCATGAGTGGAACAAACTCCGAGTACCATCATAGAAGCTAAGACGTTGTGTAGTTTTAAAAATAGGTTAGAAAAATACGTGAGTGGGTGTGGGTGAGTGTGAGTTGGACCTAACTAGATTGTGCTACTAGGTCTTATGCCGTGGTGGCCATTGGTCTAAGCCGGGGAGTGACATGGACCTGACTCGCATGGGTCAGTTGACCTGCTGCAGTGTTCCTTCTTTCTTATGTTCTTATGTTTAAACTGCTGCTGCTGTTATTATTGATATATCTAATATCAATAATATTAGGAATAACAAAATAATAATAATAATAATAATAATAATAATAATAATAATAATAATAATAATAATAATAATAATAATAATAATAATAATAATAATAATAATAATTAATAATAATGATAAAACAAAAATAATAATAATTTTGAGGTTATGTTGTGGAGAGACTAAACTAACTTGATGTTAAGGAATAACTGCCAGGTAATGTCTTACAATTATCTCTCATTTACAAGACTAGTGTGTTTACACTCCTATAATCTTTGAGTCTTGTGTAAATCACTATTGTGTAAAGAAAACAATAGAAAATATACCTTGTAGACAGCAGTGTGAAGACACACAATGGAAACTAAATAATCCAATGTTTGTGAAAATATTTTATTTTCATTTAGAAGAGAAAAGAGAGAGAGAGAGAGAGAGAGAGAGAGAGAGAGAGAGAGAGAGAGAGAGAGAGAGAGAGTTGACACCATACCTTCAATAGACTTTACACCTGCAATAAGTTGTGTACAAAAAGTGTTCTCAATTGCTATTCTTCCATTGTTTTGTTTTTGTTGCAGTGTTGCACTGGATGCAAGATACAATTGCCACTCAATATTGCACATGTGTTACCTTCAATATATTGTGCTAATAACAGACAGAAAAGTAGAGCAAGATCTATATAGAGGAAGACAGAGACAACCGAAGCTCTGTGTCTGTTATTCAGTACTGTCGCCACTACAACTTTGATACAAATAATAATAGTCACGACAGTACTAAAGTCCGGTTAGCCGGACTCGAGTCCTGGAGGTGGAAAGTACAGAACCTGCACACTGACGGAAAGGTGATGATGTTGTAGTTCTGAGGGCTGGTGGAACTGTTAAACAAGGGAGCTTAGGCACGACAGCGATTGAATGAGTGATGGTGAATGTGTTTACTCTAATTTTGGTCACCCTGTCTCGGTGGGAGACAGTGTCAGTACTGGAACACACTACAGCTCACTGGTTAGCCGGTTCGAACCCCAGCAGGTATGAAGAATATTTACAATTATTTCCACTGGAGGTGCTACTTGATTACCTGTGCTTCCATTTGAAGGAGTAGTTAGTGGTCCACACGAACTTATATGAGTGGCTGTGAAGCAGGTGTTAAGAGTATTGGCGGCGGCTACACTCAGAAGCTGACCAATAGCGAGTGGCATAAACCAAAACAAAGTCTCCTCAGCCAATTACAACGAAGATTTCATTGGTAAATTTACGTCCTCCTTTCGTGAAGTATCACTTGCCTAACGTGGAGTATCACCTACCTAACATGGAGTAAAACCTGCCTAACGTGGAGTATCACCTGCCTAACATGGAGTGACAGCCGCGTAACGTGGGGTAAGACCCACCTAACATGGAGTACCTCCTGCCTAAAGTGGAGTAAGACCCATCTAACATGGAGTAAGACCTACCTAACATGGAGTAAGACCTATCTAACATGGAGTAAGACCCATCTAACATGGAGTAAGACCCACCTAACATGGAGTAAGACCTATCTAAAATGGAGTAAGACCCATCTAACATGGAGTAAGACCCACCTAACATGGAGTAAGACCCACCTAACATGGAGTAAGACCTATCTAACATGGAGTAAGACCCACCTAACATGGAGTAAGACGCACCTAACACAGAGTAAGACCTATCTTACATGGAGTAAGACCCCCCTAACATGGAGTAAGACCCACCTACTATGGAGTAAGACCCACCTACCATGGAGTAAGACCTATCTAACATGGAGTAAGACCCACCTAATATGGGTAAGACCCACCTAACACGGAGTAAGACCTATCTAACATAGAGTAAGACCCACCTAACATGGAGTAAGACCCACCTAACATGGAGTAAGACCCACCTAACATGGAGTAAGCCTCCTGCAGTGTGTAATTGTCTTCCTCCTCTGTCTATCTTTCAGTCTACCGTCGTAGTTAACTTTCAGTCTACCGTCGTAGTTAACTTTCAGTCTACCGTCGTAGTTAACTTTCAGTCTACCGTCGTAGTTAACTTTCAGTCTACCGTCTTAGTTAACTTTCAGTCTACCGTCGTAGTTAACTTTCAGTCTACCGTCGTAGTTAACTTTCAGTCTACCGTCGTAGTTAACTTTCAGTCTACCGTCTAGTTAACTTTCAGTCTACCGTCGTAGTTAACTTTCAGTCTACCGTCGTAGTTAACTTTCAGTCTACCGTCGTAGTTAACTTTCGTCTACCGTCGTAGTTACTTTCAGTCTACCGTCGTAGTTAACTTTCAGTCTACCGTCGTAGTTAACTTTCAGTCTACCGTCGTAGTTAACTTTCAGTCTACCGTCGTAGTTAACTTTCAGTCTACCGTCGTAGTTAACTTTCAGTCTACCGTCGTAGTTAACTTTCAGTCTACCGTCGTAGTTAACTTTCAGTCTACCGTCGTAGTTAACTTTCAGTCTACCGTCGTAGTTAACTTTCAGTCTACCGTCGTAGTTAACTTTCAGTCTACCGTCGTAGTTAACTTTCAGTCTACCGTCGTAGTTAACTTTCAGTCTACCGTCGTAGTTAACTTTCAGTCTACCGTCGTAGTTACTTTCAGTCTACCGTCGTAGTTTACTTTCAGTCTACCGTCGTAGTTAACTTTCAGTCTACCGTCGTAGTTAACTTTCAGTCTACCGTCCTAGTTATCTTTCAGTCTACCGTCGTAGTTAACTTTCAGTCTACCGTCGTAGTTAACTTTCAGTCTACCGTCGTAGTTATCTTTCAGTCTACCGTCGTAGTTATCTTTCAGTCTACCGTCGTAGTTAACTTTCAGTCTACCGTCGTAGTTATCTTTCAGTCTACCGTCGTAGTTAACTTTCAGTCTACCGTCGTAGTTAACTTTCAGTCTACCGTCGTAGTTAACTTTCTGCAAAAATTATTGAGATATTTATATCAACTTAGTATGAATATTAACAATAATATTAACATTGATGTTAGTGAGGCTCAACCTCAACAAAACAACGACCAACATAACATGTATCCTGAAACATGTATCCTGAAACATGTATCCTGAAACATGTATCCTGAAACATGTATCCTGAAACATGTATCCTGAAACATGTATCTTGAAACATGTACTATCTTGAAACATGTATCTTGAAACATGTACTATCTTGAAACATGTATCTTGAAACATATATCTTGAAACATGTATCTTGAAACATGTACTATCTTGAAACATGTATCTTGAAACATGTACTATCTTGAAACATGTATCTTGAAACATGTATCTTGAAACATGTATCTTGAAACATGTATCTTGAAACATGTACTATCTTGAAACATGTATCTTGAAACATGTATCTTGAAACATGTACTATCTTGAAACATGTATCTTGAAACATGTATCTTGAAACATGTATCTTGAAACATGTACTATCTTGAAACATGTATCTTGAAACATGTATCTTGAAACATGCATCTTGAAACATGCATCTTGAAACATGTATCTTGAAACATGTATCTTGAAACATGTATCTTGAAACATGTATCTTGAAACATGTACTATCTTGAAACATGTATCTTGAAACATGTATCTTGAAACAAAAAACTGGTCTGTTTTGTGTGGGTCTGGGGTCATTATCATGATAATGGCGCAGAATTAACAGAAATATAAAATACGTTTTTGCTGCACATTGCGGGTTAGTAATAAGGTCTGATTGTAGATTCGTTTATTTTCTGCCTCATTATCAATAATGCTGTTTATCACCTTCATTAAGAAGATAGACAACATATTTTTGAGTCAGAGATGAGCTGTGTTTCTGAGGAGCATTTAAAGCTCCTGGATCCGCTGAATTATAGACAAGTTTTGTTGACCTCAAGCTTCCAGGGCTCCGTCATACCCATTCTTGAAACTGTGTGTTGTGTTTGCCTCCGCCACTGCTTCATCGAGTTCATGTACTTACCCCGTAAGTACTGTGCGACTGAGGAAGTACTTCCTACTGTCCCCTGACTCATGTACCTCAGTAGGTGTGTTTATATTATGTATCTACTCAAGAGGATCCCAGATGGGGTCGAAATATACAGACCAATTAATCTTCTTAGTTTCTGAATCCACGTGGGTTTTAAAAATGCATATATATATATATATATATATATATATATATATATATATATATACATATGTGTGGGTATGTGTGTGTATGTGTATGTGTGTGTATGTGTATGTACTCACCTAATTGTACTCACCTAATTGTGGTTGCAGGGTCGAGACTCAGCTCCTGGCCCCGCCTCTTCGCTGTCTGCTACTGGGTCTCTGCTCTCCCTGCTCCATGAGCTTTATCATACCTTGTCTTAAAACTATGTATGGTTCCTGCCTCCACTAATCTTTCTCTAGTCCATTCCACTTCCTGACTACTCTGTGGCTGAAGAAATGTTTCCTGACATCCCTTTGATCATCTGAGTCTTCAGCTTCCAGTTGTGTCCCCTTGTTTCTGTGTTCCCTCTCTGAAACAACCTGTCACTATCTACCTTGTCAATTCCCGCAGTATTTTGTATGTCGTTATCATGTCTCCTCTGACCCTTCTTTCCTCCAGTGTTGTTAGTCCTATTTCCCTCAACCTTTCTTCATAAGACAGACCCCTGAGTTGTGGAACTAACCTTGTCGCAAACCTTTGCACTTTCTCTAGTTTCCTTACGTGCTTGACCAGGTGTGGGTTCCAGACTGGTGCTGCATATTCTAGTATGGGCCTGACGTACACGGTATACAGTGTCTTGAACGATTCCTTGTTAAGGTAACGGAACGCTAATCTAAGGTTTGCCAACGCCCATATGCTGCCGCAGTTATCTGGTTGATGTGTGCCTCCGGAGACGTGCTAGGCGTTATACTCCTCCAAGGTCTTTCTCCTTTGCCGAGGTTTGTAGCTTTTGTCCGCTAGCTTGTACTCTGTCAGCGGTCTTCTTTGCCCTTCTCCTATCCTCATGACTTTGCATTTGGAGGGTTGAATTCGAGAAGCCAACTGCTAGACCAGATGTCGAGCTTGTCCAGGTCAGTTTGCAGCCCTGCCTGGTCCTCTTCCGATGTGATTCTCCTCATTATTTTCACATCATCCGCGAATAGAGACATTCTGAGTCTATCCCGTCCGTCATGTCATTTACATATACCAGGAATAACACTGGTCCTAGGACTGACCCCTGCGGTACACCGCTCGTCACAGGCGCCCACTGTGATACCTCACCACGCACCATGACCTGTTGTTGCCTCCTTTGAGGTATTCCTGATCCATTCCAGTGCCCTTCCTGTTATACCTGCTTGTTCTTCCAACTTCTTTACTAATCTCATGTGAGGAACTGTGTCGAAGGCCTTCCTGCAGTCCAGGAAAATGCAATCAACCCACCCTTCTCTCTCCTGCCTTACCTCTGTTACTTTATCATAGAACTCTAGGAGGTTTGTTACCAGGATTTGCCTTCCCGGAATCCATGCTGTCTGGTGTTTATTATCTGTTCCGCTCAAGGTGTTCCACATTCTTTTCCTGATGATTTTCCAGGACTTTGCACACTATACATGTAAGTGACACCGGTCTATAGTTTAGTGCCTCTTTTCTGTCTCCTTTTTTAAAAATGGGGACTACGTTGGCCTCTTCCATACCTCAGGTAGCTGCCCAGTTTCAAGAGATGTGTTGAATATTGTGGTAAGTGGCACACTCAGTACCTCAGCTCCTTCCCGAAGAACCCACGGGAGATATTGTCCGGACCCATCGCCTTTGAGGTTATCGAGGTCACTGAGTAACTGCTTCACTTCCTCCTCAGTTGTTGTATGCCCTCTAGCACTTGGTACATCCCTTGTTGGTGACGAACCATGTCCTGTCTACCCAGCTGCCTTCCTTCCTCCATTGTGAATACTTCCTTAAACCTCAAGTTGAGCTCCTCACATACCTCTTGATCATTACTTGTGAGTTCCCCATCTTCTCTCCTCAGCCTTATCACCTGGTCCTTGACTGTTGTCTTCCTTCTGATGTACTGAACATCAGTTTCGGGTCGGACTTAACTTTCGATGCTATGTCGTGTGTGTGTGTGTGTGTGTGTGTGTGTGTGTGTGTGTACTCACCTAATTGTACTCACCTAGTTGTGGTTGCAGGGGTCGATTCATAGCTCCTGGCCCCGCCTCTTCACTGGCCGTTACTGGGTCACTCTCCCTGCACCATGAGCTTTATCATACCTCTTCTTAAAGCTATGTATGGAACCTGCCTCCACTACATCGCTTCCTAAACTATTCCACTTCCCGACCACTCTGTGACTGAAGAAATACTTCCTAACATCCCTGTGATTCATCTGAGTCTTCAACTTCCAACTGTGTCCCCTTGTTGCTGTGTCCCATCTATGGAACATTCTGTCTCTGTCCACCTTGTCAATTCCTCTCAGTATCTTATATGTCGTTATCATGTCCCCCCTATCTCTCCTGTCCTCCAGTGTCGTCAGGTCGATTTCCCTTAACCTCTTCTCGTAGGACATACCCCTTAGCTCCGGGACTAGTCTTGTTGCAAACCTTTGCACTTTCTCTAGTTTCTTTACGTGCTTGGCAAGGTGTAGGTTCCAAACTGGTGCTGCATACTCCAGTATGGGCCTAAGGTACACAGTGTACAGAGTCTTGAACGATTCTTTATTAAGATGTCGGAATGCTGTTCTTAGGTTTGCTAGGCGCCCGTATGCTGCAGCAGTTATTTGGTTGATGTGCGCCTCAGGAGATGTGCCTGGTGTTATACTCACCCCAAGATCTTTTTCCTTGATTGAGGTTTGTAGTCTCTGGCCCCCTAGACTATACTCCGTCTGCGGTCTTCTTTGCCCTTCCCCAATCTTCATGACTTTGCACTTGGTGGGGTTGAACTCCAGGAGCCAATTGCTGGACCAGGCTTGCAGCATGTGTGTGTGTGTGTGTGTGTGTGTGTGTGTGTGTGTGTGTGTGTGTGTGTGTGTGTGTGTGTGTGTGTGTGTGTGTGTGTGTGTGTGTGTGTGTGTGTGTTGTGTGTGTGTGAGTGTGTGTAGTGTGTGTGTGTGTGTGTGTGTGTGTGTGTGTGTGTGTGTGTGTATGTGTGTATTTCGTGCCGAATAGGTAAAATTGGTAAATTAGTATGAACTCATTTAAAATTAAGTGCTTTCTAAATTTTTCTTTTATATGTTTAAAGATATATATTTTTTTCATTTATGTAAATGGAAAAATTAATAAATTTGTGCCAAAAAATTTAGAAAACTTACCTAACCTTATAACAAGTGCAATTTAATATATATATATATATATATATATATATATATATATATATATATATATATATATATATATATATATATATATATATATATACTACTGACGTAATGAGTCAGGGGACACAGTGCCAACTGTATATAATGTGTGTGTGATCTTAACTGAGAGATGATAACTCCACAGACTCACTCTAGGTATCAGTTACTCTGGATAACTACACCGGGTATTCGCTGGCCCCTTTAATTGCTACTCAGAGTTTTTGAGACAAAGTTCTGATGATAACAGAAAGTAGTAAGATGAAGGAGGAAGGGAGAGAGAGAGAGAGAGAGAGAGAGAGAGAGAGAGAGAGAGAGAGAGAGAGAGAGAGAGAGAGAGAGAGAGAGAGAGAGGAAAAAAATACTGAAACTCACTTTTCTTCCCCAGTACAAACGAGGACGTAATCAGTGCCGTCTTCTTCTTCTTGGAATTAAAGAATATTATTTTCCCTAGTGTGAACGAGGACAGATCATTTTTTCCCCCAGGTGCAACTGTGCAAATAACTACCAAACACGTACCTTACTTTCCCTCATTACTACAAGTACCAAACACGTACCTTACTTTCCCTCATTACTACAAGTACCAAACACGTACCTTACTTTCCCTCATTACTACAAGTACCAAACACGTACCTTACTCTCCCTCATTACTACAAGTACCAAACACGTACCTTCCTCTCCCTCATTACTTCAAGTACCAAACACGTACCTTACTCTCCCTCATTACTACAAGTACCAAACACGTACCTTACTTTCCCTCATTACTACAAGTACTAAACACGTACCTTACTCTCCCTCATTACTACAAGTACCAAACACATACCTTACTCTTCCTCATTACTACAAGTACCAAACACGTACCTTACTCTCCCTCATTACTACAAGTACCAAAACACATACCTTACTCTCCCTCATTACTACAAGTACCAAACACGTACCTTACTCACCCTCATTACTACAAGTACCAAACACATACCTTACTCTCCCTCATTACTACAAGTACCAAACACGTACCTTACTTTCCCTCATTACTACAAGTACCAAACACGTACCTTACTCTCCTCATTACTACAAGTACCAAACACGTACCTTACTCTCCTCATTACTAAAGTACCAAACACGTACCTTACTCTCCTCATTACTACAAGTACCAAACACGTACCTTCTCTCCCTCATTACTACTAGTCCAAACACGTACCTTACTCCCTCATTACTACAAGTACCAAACACGTACCTTACTTCCCCCATTACTACAAGTACCAAACACGTACCTTACTCTCCCTCATTACTTCAAGTACAAACACTCTTACTCTCCCTCATTACTACAAGTACCAAACACGTACCTTACTTTCCCTCATTACTACAAGTACCAAACACACTTACTCTCCTCATTACTACAAGTACCAAACACGTACCTTATCTCCCTCATTACTACAAGTACCAAACACGTACCTTACTCTCCTCATTACTACAAGTACCAAACACGTACCTTACTCTCCCTCATTACTACAAGTACCAAACACGTACCTTACTTTCCCTCATTACTACAAGTACCAAACACAGTACCTTACTTTCCTCATTACTACAAGTACCAAACACGTACCTTACTTTCCCTCATTACTACAAGTACCAAACACGTACCTTACTCTCCCTCATTACTACAAGTACCAAACACGTACCTTACTTTCCCTCATTACTACAAGTACCAAACACATACCTTACTCTCCCTCATTACTAGAAGTCCAAACACGTACCTTACTCTCCTCATTACTACAAGTACCAAACACGTACCTTACTCTCCTCATTACTACAAGTACCAAACACGTACCTTACTCTCCCTCATTACTACAAGTCCAAACACGTACCTTACTTTCCTCATTACTACAAGTACCAAACACGTACTTTATTTTCCCTCATTACTACAAGTACCAAACACGTACCTTACTTTCCCTCATTACTACAAGTACCAAACACGTACCTTACTCTCCCTCATTACTACAAGTACCAAACACGTACCTTACTCTCCCTCATTACTACAAGTACCAAACACGTACCTTACTCTCCCTCATTACTACAAGTACCAAACACGTACCTTACTCTCCCTCATTACTACAAGTACCAAACACGTACCTTACTCTCCCTCATTACTACAAGTACCAAACACGTACCTTCTCTCCTCATTACTTCAAGTACCAAACACGTACTTACTCTCCTCATTACTACAAGTACCAAACACGTACTTACTCCCTCATTACTACAAGTACCAAACACGTACCTTACTCTCCTCATTACTACAAGTACCAAACACATACCTTACTCTTCCTCATTACTACAAGTACCAAACACGTACCTTACTCTCCCTCATTACTACAAGTACCAAACACGTACCTTACTCTCCCTCATTACTACAAGTACCAAACACGTACCTTACTCTCCCTCATTACTACAAGTACCAAACACGTACATTACTCTCCCTCATTGCTACAAGTACCAAACACGTACCTTACTCCCTCATTACTACAAGTACCAAACACGTACCTTACTCTCCTCATTACTACAAGTACAAAACATGTACTTACTTCCTCATTACTACAAGTACCAAACACGTACCTTACTCTCCTCATTACTACAAAGTACCAAACACGTACCTTACTCTCCCTCATTACTACAAGTAATAAACACGTACCTTACTCTTCCTCATTACTACAAGTACCAAACACGTACCTTACTGTCCCTCATTACTACAAGTACCAAACACGTACCTTACTCTCCCTCATTACTACAAGTACCAAACACGTACCTTACTCTTCCTCATTACTACAAGTACCAAACACGTACCTTACTCTCCCTCATTACTACAAGTACCAAACACGTACTTTACTCTCCTCATTACTACAAGTACCAAACACGTACCTTACTCTCCCTCATTACTACAAGTACCAAACATGTACCTTCTCCTCATTGCTTCAAGTACCAAACACGTACCTTACTCTCCCTCATTACTACAAGTACCAAACACGTACCTTACTCTCCCTCATTACTACAAGTACAAAACACGTACCTTACTCTCCCTCATTACTACAAGTACCAAACACGTACCTTACTCTCCCTCATTACTACAAGTACCAAACACGTACCTTACTCTCCCTCATTACTACAAGTACAAAACACAGTCCTTACTCTCC
Organism: Cherax destructor; assembly: GCA_009830355.1. Taxonomy (NCBI): domain Eukaryota; kingdom Metazoa; phylum Arthropoda; class Malacostraca; order Decapoda; family Parastacidae; genus Cherax; species Cherax destructor. The sequence goes on from WNWK01010919.1 coordinate 50,447, forward strand.
CTCATTACTACAAGTACCAAACACGTACCTTACTCTCCCTTATTACTACAAGTACCAAACACGTACCTTACTCTCTCTCATTACTACAAGTACCAAACACGTACCTTACTCTCCCTCATGAAATATTTTCCCCTCGTAGCGAAGAAATCTACTTTTATTAACCAGCAATTATTAACATGACTTCTTCTAACAATTTAAAAAAAATAATAAATTGACTGTTGTTTAAACTAAAATTAAAATTAATAAATTTATAATTTTATTAAGATACGACAAGTTTCCTGAAGTGTCTTAAAGTGTCTTACGACATGATGATACACATCACAGTGTCTTAAGACATGATGATATACACCACAGTGTCTTAAGACATGATGATATACACCACAGTGTCTTAAGACATGATGATATACACCACAGTGTCTTAAGACATGATGATACACACCACAGTGTCTTAAGACATGATATACACCACAGTGTCTTAATACATGATATACACCACAGTGTCTTAAGACATGATGATATACACCACAGTGTCTTAAGACATGATGATACACCACAGTGTCTTAAGACATGATGAAACCATTCTTAAGACATGAACACACCACGTGTCTTTAAGACATGATGATACACACCACAGTGTCTTAAGACATGATGATATACACCACAGTGTCTTAAGACATGATGATATACATCACAGTGTCTTAAGACATGATGATATACCACAGTGTCTTAAGACATGATATACACAGTGTCTTAAGACATGATACACACCACAGTGTTTTAAGACATGAGACACACCACGGTGTCTTAAGACATGAGACACACCATGGTGTCTTAAGACATGAGACACACCACGGTGTCTTAAGACATGAGACACACCACGGTGTCTTAAGACATGAGACACACCACAGTGTCTTAAGACATGAGACACACCTATGGTGTCTTAAGACATGAGACACACCACGGTCTTAAGACATGAGACACACCAGGTGTCTTAAGACATGAGACACACCACGGTGTCTTAAGACATGAGACACACCACGGTGTCTTAAGACATGAGACACACCACGGTGTCTTAAGACATGAGACACACCACGGTGTCTTAAGACATGAGACACACCACGGTGTCTTAAGACATGAGACACACCACGGTGTCTTAAGACATGAGATACACCCGGTGTCTTAAGACATGAGACAACCACGGTGTCTTAAGACATGAGACACACCACGGTGTCTTAAGACATGAGACACACACGGTGTCTTAAGACATGAGACACACCAGGTGTCTTAAGACATGAGACACACCACGGTGTCTTAAGACATGAGACACACCACGGTGTCTTAAGACATGAGACACACCACGGTGTCTTAAGACATGAGACACACCACGGTGTCTTAAGACACAGTCTGTCCCATCTGTCAGAATAATAATTTCATTTCATTTATTATTATTTTTGGTAATAAATTAAATATTGACATGACTCATCCTTGACCAGACATAACTGAACAACCATTGTAAGCCTTCTGTTTTTTTTTTTTTTTGGAAAAGACGGAGAATTTCAGAAAAGAAGCATATGATGGCTGAATTTCATGTCTCCTTCATAAGGGCACAATTTACCAGCTGTACTAAATTATCCCCAAGATCTGGTTTTGGTCAACCAGTTCCCCGTTTTCTCTGACCTCCGTGGCTTCCCACTCTCTCTCTCTCTCTAACTCTCTCTCTAACTCTCTCTCTCTCTCTCTCTATCTCTTTAATCTTACGGTTACAACCATAATTTTTAAAGGGGTGGACCGGTAAGCCAGCGGAAGACCTCAGTCAAATGACCAAAAGCTCTTCAGCTGTGTGTCATCATGTGACTAAGACCCGCGTCAGGAACATTTGTCCTCTTTCCTGACAAACCTTGCTCTCTCTTCTCTCTCTCTCTCTCTCTCTCTCTCTCTCTCTCTCTCTCTCTCTCTCTCTCTCTCGGGTGGTTACCATGACAACCAAGACTCCAGCTGCCACACACAAGGTCAGATAAAGTACTTATCTCCAGAGTCGCGTATTCTGCTCTGTGAATTATTGCTGGTGACGCATTGCTTGAAGGTTGTATTAACATGTTGTATACGTTGTATGCGTGATGTATACTGCTTGTTGTATGGCTTTTATGAAGAGTGCGCTATGGCTGTTGTATAGCTTGTACGAAAGGTGTATTAAAGGTTTATAACTTGTATGAAGGGTGTATTATGGCTGTATAACTTGTATTAAGGCTGTATTGTGATTGTATAGCTTGTATAAATACTGTTATGAATGTGTTGCATAACTCGTTGATGGTGTTGTATAGACTATGAAAATGTATTGTAAAGGTTGTATAGGTTATATGAAAAGTGTATAGTGAGTCTTGTATAGTAGTATGGAGTGTATTGTATAATATTTAGTATTTAATGGCACCAGTATAGCGTCAGCTGGTACCAACGTAGCATCTCCTAGCACAGCACCAATATAGCATCTCCTAGCACAGCACCAATATAGCATCTCCTAGCACAGCACCAATATAACATCTAGCACAGCACCAATATAGCATCTCCTAGCACAGCACCAATGTAGCATCTCCTAGCACAGCACCAATATAGCATCTCCTAGCACCAATATGACATCTCCTAGCACCAAAATAATATCTAGCATCAATATAACATCTAGCATCAATATAACATCTCCTAGCATCAATATAACATCTCCTAACATCAATATAACATCTCCTAACATCAATATAACATCTCCTAGCATCAATATAACATCTCCTAGCATCAATATAACATCTCCTAGCATCAATATAACATCTAGCATCAATATAATACCTCCTTGCGTCAATATAACATCTCCTAACATCAATATAACATCTCCTAACATCAATATAACATCTACTAGCATCAATATAACATCTCCTACATCAATATAACATCTAGCATCAATATAACATCTCCTAGCATCAATATAACATCTCCTAGCATCAATATAACATCTCCTAGCATCAATATAACATCTCCTAGCATCAATATAACATCTCCTAGCATCAATATAACATCTCCTAGCATCAATATAACATCTCCTAGCATCAATATAATACCTCCTTGCATCAATATAACATCTAGCATCAATATAATACCTCCTTGCATCAATATAACATCTCCTAGCATCAATATAACATCTCCTAGCATCAATATAACATCTCCTAGCATCAATATAACATCTCACATAAACATCTCCTAGCATCAATATACACCTCCTAGCATCAATATAACATCTAGCATCAATATAACATCTACTAGCACTGGTATAACACCATGAAAAGCTATGACTCACAAACAGTGTTACCAGCTGGAGCCAAGACCTCCTGGCCACACCTCCTCCGCAGTACTGCCACACAAAACAAAACAGTAACGGAGATGGTAATTAAGGGAACGAGTTTTCTGTTTTCAGTTGAAGGCAGTTCTGGCAACAGTGTCAATAGTCAGGTGTGACTGACCTTCTTGCAAACCTTCCACCTCTGCAACCATCAATATATTTAGCAATGTGTATGTATGGAGAGAGAGAGAGAGAGAGAGAGAGAGAGAGAGAGAGAGAGAGGAGAGAGAGAGAGAGTGAGAGAAAACAGGGATGATCTTGACCTCTTGCTTCGTACATTAATATTTTTGATTCCGCTACTTTCTCTCTCTCTCTCTCTTCTCTTCTTTCTCTCTCTCTCCCTCTCTCTCTCTCTCTCCCACTCTCTCTCTCTCTTTCTCTCACCTTCCTGGTCCCCTGCCCTTGCTAATGACATTCAATGACTCCCTTTTCAATTAGCAAGCGAGATTGTCTTGTTCCATCCTACCAGTCAATTATATCACCCAGGTTACCAGTCTTCCATGTTACTAGAAACTAGGTGCCAGCAGGTAGCCACATGAGGGAAACCACTGTGTTCGACACAGTAATATTTCAGCTGTGAGGACACAAGCTTCAAGGTGCAGTAATTAGTGAGTCTTCAGACGTGCACCAGATATATTAAATACCCTTTCCTTTGTACCTTTTGTACACAGCTGTGTCAACCTTGATTAACCAGGCTGTGGTGTTCTTTGAAGCAGTTAGTGAAGATCAGGGTAGTCTCCACGACTACGGTGTTCTTCACATCAACTCCAAGACTGAAGGACTCATTACCTCGTCTTCTGTACGTAGTTCCACGGTCTTACCAGTCTGTCCTTGAAATTGTATTGATAAAGCCACTGGAGGGCGAAACGTCTACAAATAAAAATACCCAGATGTTGAACATGTGTGTAAATCTTCAGTATTATATACTATACATGGAGTGCTGCAGGTGTTACAGTTGTTTGTTCTCGTCAGTAACTACCGCAAACACGAGGACGCTACCTACCTGCACACCTCAGCACGAGAACGCTCTCTACCTGCACACCTCAGCACGAGGACGCTCTCTACCTGCACACCTCAGCACGAGGACGCTCTCTACCTGTACACCTCAGCACGAGGACGCTCTCTACCTGCACACCTCAGCACGAGGACGCTCTCTACCTGTACACCTCAGCACGAGGACGCTCTCTACCTCCACACCTCAGCACGAGAACACTCTCAACCTGCACATCTCAGCACGAGGACGCTCTCTATCTGTACACCTCAGCACGAGGACGCTCTCTACCTGCACACCTCAGCACGAGGACGCTCTCTACCTGTACACCTCAGCACGAGGACGCTCTCTACCTCCACACCTCAGCACGAGGACGCTCTCTACCTGTACAACTCAGCACGAGGACGCTCTCTATCTGTACACCTCAGCACGAGGACGCTCTCTACCTGCACACCTCAGCACGAGGACGCTCTCTACCTGTACACCTCAGCACGAGGACGCTCTCTACCTGCACACCTCAGCACGAGGACGCTCTCTACCTGTACACCTCAGCACGAGGACGCTCTCTACCTCCACACCTCAGCACGAGAACACTCTCAACCTGCACATCTCAGCACGAGGACGCTCTCTATCTGTACACCTCAGCACGAGGACGCTCTCTACCTGCACACCTCAGCACGAGGACGCTCTCTACCTGTACACCTCAGCACGAGGACGCTCTCTACCTCCACACCTCAGCACGAGGACGCTCTCTACCTGTACAACTCAGCACGAGGACGCTCTCTACCTGCACACCTCAGCACGAGGACGCTCTCTACCTGCACATCTCAGCACGAGGACGCTCTCTATCTGCACACCTCAGCACGAGGACACCTACCTGCACACCTCAGCACGAGGACGCTCTCTATCTGACACCTCAGCACAGGACGCTCTCTACCTGCACACCTCAGCACGAGGACGCTCTCTATCTGCACACCTCAGCACGAGGACGCTCTCTACCTGCACACCTCAGCACGAGGACGCTCTCTATCTGCACACCTCAGCACGAGGACGCTCTCTACCTGCACACCTCAGCACGAGAACACTATCTGCACATCTCAGCACGAGGACGCTATCTGCACATCTCAGCACGAGGACACTATCTGCACATCTCAGCACGAGGACACTACCTGCACACCTCAGCACGAGGACGCTCTCTATCTGCACACCTCAGCACGAGAACACTCTCAACCTGCACATCTCAGCACGAGGACACTATCTGCACATCTCAGCACTAGGACGCTATCTGCACATCTCAGCACGAGGACACTATCTGCACACCTCAGCACGAGGACGCTCTCTACCTGCACACCTCAGCACGAGGACTCTCTACCTGCACACCTCAGCACGAGGACACTCTACCTGCACACCTCAGCACGAGGACACTCTACCTGCACACCTCAGCACGAGGACACTCTACCTGCACACTCAGCACGAGGACACTCTACCTGCACAACTCAGCACGAGGACACTACCTGCACACCTCAGCACGAGGACACTGTACCTGCACAACTCAGACTGAGGGAAACTGGGAGATAACTAGAGACTTGGCTAAAATGTAATACTGGTAAAGGGAAGAGAGAGGCGGAAGAGGATAGACGAGGAAGCAGGTCAGTTCTCTTCTGTGTGTGTGTACTCACCTATTTGTGGTTGCAAGGGTCGAGACTCAGCTCCTGGCCCCGCCTCTTCACTGACCGCTACTAGGTTCTCTCTCTCGCTGCTCCATGAGCTTAATCATACCTCGTCTTAAAACTATGTATGGTTCCTGCATCCACTACGTCACTTTCCAGACTATTCCACTTCCTGACAACTCTATGACTGAAGAAATACTTCCTAACATCCCTTTGACTCATCTGAGTCTTCAACTTCCAATTGTGACCCCTTGTTTCTGTGTCCCATCTCTGGAACATCTTCTCTCTGTCCCCTTTGTCAATTCCTCGAAGTATTTTGTATGTCGTTATCATGTCTCCCCTAACCATCCTGTCCTCCAGTGTCGTCAGGTTGATTTCCCTTAACGTTTCTTCGTAGGACATTCCCTTAGCTCCGGAACTAGCCTTGTTGCAAACCTTTGCACTTTCTCTAATTTCTTGACGTGCTTGACCAGGTGTGGGTTCCAAACTGGTGCTGCATACTCTAGTATGGGCCTGACGGTGTATAGTCTTGAATGATTCCTTACTGAGGTATCGGAACGCTATTCTCAGGTTTGCCAGGCGCCCATATGCTGCAGAAGTTATCTTGTTGATGTGCTCCTCAGGAGATGTGCTCGGTATTATACTCACCCCAAGATCCTTTACCTTGAGTGAGGTTTGCAGTCTTTGGCCACCTAGCCTATACTCTGTCTGCGGTCTTCTTTGCCCTTCCTCGATCTTCATGACTTCGCATTTGGCAGGGTTAAATTCGAGGAGAAAGTTGCTGGCCCAGGTGTCCAGTTTATCCAGGTCTCTTTGTAGTCCTTCCTGAACCTCATCCGATTTATTTCTCCTCATTAACTTCACATCATCTGCGAACAGGGACACTTCTGAGTCTACCCCTTCCGTCATGTCATTCACATATACCAAAAATAGCACTGGTCCTAGGACTGACCCTTGTAGAACTTCGCTCGTCACAGCCGCCCACTGTGATACCTCGTACCATGACTCATTGTTGCCTCCCTGTCAGGTATTCTCTGATCCATTGCAGTGCCCTTCCTATTACACGTGCCTCATCCTCTAGTTTCTGCACTAATCTCTTGTGAGGAACTGAGTAATCGACGACCTTCTTGCAGTCCAAAAAAATACAATCTACCCACTCCTCTCTCTCGTGTCTTACTTCCGTTATCTTGTCATAAAACTCCAGTAGGTTTGTGACACAGGATATGCCTTCTATGAATCTGTGCTGGTTGTCGTTTATAAGCGTGTTCCTTTCTAGGTGCTCCACCACTCTCCTCCTGATAATCTTCTCCATGACTTTGCATACTATACATGTCAGTGACACTGGTCTGTAGTTTAGTGCCTCGTGTCTCTCTCCATTCTGTGTGTGTGCATGTGTGTGTGCGCGTGTGTGTGTGTGTGTGTGTGTGTGTGTGTGTGTGTGTGTGTGTGTGTGTGTGTGTGTGTGTGTGTGTGTGTGTGTGAGTGTGTGTGTGTTAGTTACCATTTTGTCCTAGGCACATGTCGATTAGACACTAGGCCTGTTGTATGTATGTGTGTGAGTAACGAAACACTTCGAAATGTTTCTGCCCCACCGGGAATTGAACCCGGCCCCTCCGTGCGTGTACTCACCTAATTCACCTAATTGTGGTTGCAGGGGTCGAGACTCAGCTCCTGGCCCCGCCTCTTCGCTGTCTGTTACTGGGTCTCTGCTCTCCCTGCTCCATGAGCTTTATCATACCTTGTCTTAAAACTATGTATGGTTCCTGCCTCCACTATATCTTTCTCTAGTCCATTCCACTTCCTGACTACTCTGTATCTGAAGAAATGTTTCCTGACATCCCTTTGACTCATCTGAGTCTTCAGCTTCCAGTTGTGTCCCCTTGTTTCTGTGTTCCTCTCTGAAACAACCTGTCACTATCTACCTTGTCAATTCCCGCAGTATTTTGTATATCGTTATCATGTCTTCTCTGACCCTTCTTTCCTCCAGTGTTGTTAATCCTATTTCCCTCAACCTTTCTTCATAAGACAGACCCCTGAGTTGTGGAACTAACCTTGTCGCAAACCTTTGCACTTTCTCTAGTTTCCTTACGTGCTTGACCAGGTGTGGGTTCCAGACTGGTGCTGCATATTCTAGTATGGGCCTGACGTACACGGTGTACAGTGTCTTGAACGATTCCTTGTTAAGGTAACGGAACGCTAATCTAAGGTTTGCCAGACGCCCATATGCTGCCGCAGTTATCTGGTTGATGTGTGCCTCCGGAGACGTGCTAGGCGTTATACTCACTCCAAGGTCTTTCTCCTTTGCCGAGGTTTGTAGCCTTTGTCCGCCTAGCTTGTACTCTGTCAGCGGTCTTCTTTGCCCTTCTCCGATCCTCATGACTTTGCATTTGAGGGATTGAATTCGAGAAGCCAATTGCTAGACCAGATGTCGAGCTTGTCCAGGTCTGTTTGCAGCCCTGCCTGGTCCTCTTCCGATGTGATTCTCCTCATTATTTTCACATCATCCGCGAATAGAGACACTTCTGAGTCTATCCCGTCCGTCATGTCATTTACATATACCAGGAATAACACTGGTCCTAGGACTGACCAATGCGGTACACCGCTCGTCACAGGCGCCCACTGTGATACCTCACCACGCACCATGACCCGTTGTTGCCTCCCTTTGAGGTATTCCCTGATCCATTCCAGTGCCCTTCCTGTTATACCATGCTTGTTCTTCCAACTTCTTTACTAATCTCATGTGAGGAACTGTGTCGAAGGCCTTCCTGCAGTCCAGGAAAATGCAATCAACCCACTCTTCTCTCTCCTGCCTTACCTCTGTTACTTTATCATAGAACTCTAGGAGGTTTGTTACACAGGATTTGCCTTCCCGGAATCCGTGCTGTCTGGTGTTTATTATCCTGTTCCGCTCAAGGTGTTCCACCATTCTTTTCCTGATGATTTTCTCCAGGACTTTGCACACTATACATGTAAGTGGCACCGGTCTATAGTTTAGTGCCTCATCACAGGATTGCAGTACTGGATACATCACAGGTTGCAGCAGTAGATATATTACAGGTTGCAGCACTGGATACATCACAGGTTGCAGCACTGGTTGCATCACAGGTTGCATCACTGGTTTCAAAACTGGTTGCAACACAGGTTGCAGCACTGGATACATCACAGGTTGCAGCACTGGATACATCACAGGTTGCAGCACTGGATACATCATAGGTTTCAGCACTGGTTGCAGCACTGGTTGCAGCACTGGTTGCAACACAGGTTGCAGCACTGGATACATAACATGTTGCAGCACTGGATACATCACAAGTTGCAGCACTGGATACATCACAGGTTGCAGCACTGGCTGCAACACTGGTTGCAGCACAGGTTGCATCACTGGATACATCACAGGTTTCAGCACTGGTTGCAGCACTGGTTGCAGCACTGGTTGCAACACAGGTTGCAGCACTGGATACATCACAAGTTGCAGCACTGGATACATCACAGGTTGCAGCACTGGCTGCAACACTAATTGCAGCACAGGTTGCATCACTGGATACATCACAGGTTGCAGCACTGGATACATCACAGGTTGCAGCACTGGATACATCACAGGTTGCAGCACAGGTTGCAGCACTGGATGCAGCACATGATACATCACAGGTTGCAGCACTGGATACATCACAGGTTGCAGCACAGGTTGCAGCACTGGATACATCACAGGTTGCAGCACTGGTTGCAGCACTGGATACAGCACTGGTTGCAGCACTGGATACATCACAGGTTGCAGCACTAGTTGCAGCAATAGATGCAGCACAGGTTGCAGCACGGGATATATCACAGGTTGCAGAACTGGTTGCAGCACTTGATGAATCACAGGTTGCAGCACTGGATACATCAAAGGTTGCAGCACTCGATGCATCACAGGTTCAGCATTGGATACATCACAGGTTGCAGCACTGGATACATCACAGGTTGCAGCACTGGATACATCACAGGTTGCAGCACTGGATGCAGCACTGGATGAAGCACTGGATGCAGCACTGGATACATCACAGGTTGCAGCACAGGTTGCAGCACTGGATACATCACAGATTGCAGCACTGGATACATCACAGGTTGTAGCACTGGTTGCAGCACTGAATGCAGCACTGGTTGCAGCACTGAATGCAGCACTGGTTGCAGCACTGGATACATCACAGGTTGCAGCACTAATTGCAGCACTGGATGCAGCACAGGTTGCAGCACTGGATATATCACAGGTTGCAGCACTGGTTGCAGCACTGGATGCAACACAGATTGCAGCACTGGATACATAACAGGTTACAGCACTGGATACATCACAGGTTGCAGCACTGGATGCATCACAGTTGCAACACTGGATACATCACATGTTGCAGCACTGGATATATCATCACAGGTTGCAGCACTGGATGCATCACAGGTTGCAGCACTGGATACATCACAGGTTGCAGCACAGGTTGCAGCACTGGATACATCACAGGTTGCAGCACAGGTTGCAGAACTGGATACATCACAGGTTGCAGCACTGGATGCAGCACTGGTTGCAGCACTGGATACATCACAGGTTGCAGCACTAGTTGCAGCAATGGATGCAGCACAGGTTGCAGCACTGGATATATCACAGGTTGCAGAACTGGTTGCAGCACTGGATGAAACACAGGTTGCAGCACCGGATACATCACAGGTTGCAGCACTGGATACATCAAAGGTTGCAGCACTGGATGCATCACAGGTTGCAGCATTGGATACATCACAGGTTGCAGCACTGGATACATCACAGGTTGCAGCACTGGATACATCACAGGTTGCAGCACTGGATGCAGCACTGGATGAAACACTGGATGCAGCACTGGATACATCACAGGTTGCAGCACAGGTTGCAGCACTGGATACATCACAGATTGCAGCACTGGATACATCACAGGTTGTAGCACTGGTTGCAGCACTGAATGCAGCACTGGTTGCAGCACTGGATACATCACAGGTTGCAGCACTAATTGCAGCACTGGATGCAGCACTGGTTGCAGCACTGGATATATCACAGGTTGCAGCACTGGTTGCAGCACTGGATGCAACACAGGTTGCAGCACTGGATACATAACAAGTTACAGCACTGGATACATCACAGGTTGCAGCACTGGATGCATCACAGGTTGCAACACTGGATACATCACAGGTTGCAGCACTAGATATATCATCACAGGTTGCAGCACTGGATACATCACAGGTTGCAGCACAGGTTGCAGCACTGGATACATCACAGGTTGCAGCACTGGTTGGAGCACTGGATGCAGCACTGATACATCACAGGTTGCAACACTGGTTGCAGCACTGGATACAACACTTGATACATCACAGGTTGCAGCACTGGTTGCAGCACTGGCTGTAGCACTGGATACATCACAGGTTGCAGCACTGGATGCATCACAGGTTGCAGCATTGTGTACATCACTGGTTGCAGCAGTGAATACATCAAAGGATGCAGCACGGTTTGCAGCACTGGTTGCAGCAGTGGGTACATCACTGGTTGCAGCACTGGTTGCAGAAGTGGGTACATCACTGGTTGCAGCAGTGGATACATCACAGGTTGCAGCACTGGTTGCAGCAGTGGGTACATCACTGGTTGCAGCAGTGGGTACATCACTGGTTGCAGCACTGGTTGCAGCAGTGGGTGCAGCACTGGTTGCAGCAGTGGGTACATCACTGGTTGCAGCACTGGTTGCAGCAGTGGGTACATCACTGAATGCTGCACTGGTTGCAGCAGTGGGTACATCACTGGTTGCAGCACTGGTTGCAGCAGTGGGTACATCACTGGTTGCAGCACTGGTTGCAGAAGTGGGTACATCACTGGTTGCAGCACTGGTTGCAGCAGTGGGTACATCACTGGTTGCAGCACTGGTTGCAGAAGTTGGTCATCACTGGTTGCAGCAGTGGGTACATCACTGGATGCAGCACTGGTTGCAGCAGTGGGTACATCACTGGATGCGCACTGGTTGCAGCAGTGGGTACATCACTGGTTGCAGCACTGGTTGCAGCATGGGTACATCACTGGTTGCAGCACTGGTTGCAGCATGGTACATCACGGTTGCAGCACTGGTTGCAGCACTGGATCAGCATGGATCACACGGTTGCAACACTGGTTGACACTGGTACAGCATGGTACATCACTGGTTGCAGCACTGGTGCAGCACTGGTGCAGCAGTGGGTACATCACTGGTTGCAGCATGGATCATCACTGGTTGCAGCATGGTACATCACTGGTTGCAGCATGAACATCACGGTTGCAGCACTGGTTGCGGGGTACATCACTGGTTGCAGCACTGGTTACAGTCAAGCCGGTTGCGCATGGTACATCACGGTTGCAGCACTGGTTGCAGCAGTGGGTACATCACTGGTTGCAGCAGTGGGTACATCACGGTTGCAGCACTGGTTGCAGCAGTGGTACATCACGGTTGCGCACTGTGTTGCAGCAGTGGGACATCACTGGTTGCAGCACTGGTTGCGGAAGTGGGTACATCACTGGTTGCAGCACTGGTTACAGCAGTGGGTACATCACTGGATGTAGCCCTGGTTGCAGAAGTGGGTACATCACTGGTTGCAGCACTGGTTGCAGCAGTGGGTACATCACTGGTTGCAGCACTGGTTGCAGCAGTGGGTACATCACTGGTTGCAGCAGTGGGTACATCACTGGTTGCAGCACTGGATACATCACTGGTTGCAGCACTGGTTGCAGCAGTGGGTACATCACTGGTTGCAGCACTGGTTGCAGCAGTGGGTACATCACTGGTTGCAGCACTGGTTGCAGCAGTGGGTACATCACTGGTTGCAGCACTGGTTGCAGCACTGGTTGCAGCAGTGGGTACATCACTGGTTGCAGCACTGGTTGCAGCAGTGGGTACATCACTGGTTGCAGCACTGGTTGGAGCAGTGGGTACATCACTGGTTGCAGCACTGGTTGCAGCACTGGTTCCCAAGTGGGTACATCACTGGTTGCAGCACTGGTTGCAGCAGTGGGTACATCACTGGTTGCAGCACTGGTTTCAGCACTGGTTGCAGCAGTGGGTACATCACTGGTTGCAGCACTGGTTGCAGCAGTGGGTACATCACTGGTTGCAGCACTGGTTGCAGCAGTGGGTACATCACTGGTTGCAGCACTGGTTGCAGCAGTGGGTACATCACTGGTTGCAGCACTGGTTGCAGAAGTGGGTACTTCACTGGTTGCAGCACTTACTGCCTCTCGTTACAACACTTACCTGACACAGTTATAAGTGTTTAAGTAGTGCTCTGACAACTTGGCTTCTCACTTCTACTAATGTTATTGCTTCTTGACCTCTTGCTTCTTATCATGTACACTCTTGAACACTTCTTTATAGTGTTCGTGTCTACTACTTGTTCATCCACTGTGAAGCTCTCATTTTGCTCTCACTATTAAGCTCTTAGTGTGAAGCTCTCAATGTTAATCTCTCACAGTGAAGCTCTCACTGTAAAACTCTCACAGTGAAGCTCTCACAGTGGAGCTCTCACAGTGGAGCTCTCACAGTGAAGCTCTCACAGTAAAGCTCTCACATTAAAGCTCTCACAGTGGAGCTCTCACAGTAAAGCTCTCACAGTAAAGCTCTCACAGTGAAGCTCCCACAGAGGAGCTCTCACAGTAAAGCTCACAATAAAGCTCTCACATTGAAGCTCTGACAGTGAAGCTCTGACAGTGAAGCTCTCACATTGAAGCTCTCACAGTGAAGCTCTCACAGTGAAGCTCTCACATTGAAGCTCTCACAGTGAAGCTCTCACAGTGAAGCTCTCACATTGAAGCTCTCACAGTGAAGCTCTCAGTGAATCTCTCACATTGAAGCTTTCACAGTGAAGCTCTCACAGTAAAGCTCTCAAATTAAAGTTCTCACAGTGGAGCTCTCACAGTAAAGCTCACAATAAAGCTCTCACATTGAAGCTCTCACATTGAAGCTCTCACAGTGAAGCTCTCACAGTGAAGCTCTCACAGTGAAGCTCTCACAGTGAAGCTCTCACAGTAAAGCTCTCACATTGAAGCTCTCACAGTGAAGCTCTCACAGTAAAGCTCTCAAATTAAAGCTCTCACAGTGGAGCTCTCACAGTAAAGCTCACAATAAAGCTCTCACATTGAAGCTCTCACAGTGAAGCTCTCACAGTAAAGCTCTCAAATTAAAGTTCTCACAGTGGAGCTCTCACAGTAAAGCTCACAATAAAGCTCTCACATTGAAGCTCTCACATTGAAGCTCTCACAGTGAAGCTCTCACAGTGAATCTCTCACAGTGAAGCTCTCACAGTAAAGCTCTCACATTGAAGCTCTCACATTGAAGCTCTCACAGTAAAGCCCCAATTAAAGCTCAGTGGAGCTCTCACAGTAAAACTCTCACATTGAAGCTCTCACATTGAAGCTCTCACATTGAAACTCTCACAGTAAAGCTCTCAAAATCAAGCTCCCACAGTGGAGCTCTCACAGTAAAGCTCACAATAAAGCTCTCACATTGAGCTCTCACAGTGAAGCTCTCACAGTGAAGCTCTCCCGGGAAAGCTCTCACATTGAAACTCTCACATTGAAGCTCTCACAGTGGGAAACTCTACAGTGAAGCTCTCACATTGAAGCTCTCACAGTGAAGCTCTCAGTAAAAGCTCTCACATTGAAGCTTTCACAGTGAAGCTCTCACAGTAAAGCTCTCAAATTAAAGTTCTCACAGTGGAGCTCTCACAGTAAAGCTCACAATAAAGCTCTCACATTGAAGCTCTCATTGAAGCTCTCACAGTGAAGCTCTCACAGTGAAGCTCTCACAGTGAAGCTCTCACAGTAGCTCTCACATTGAGCTCTTACAGTGAAGCTCTCACAGTAAAGCTCTCAAATTAAAGCTCTCACAGTGGAGCTCTCACGTAAAGCTCACATAAAGCTCCTCACATTGAGCTCTCACAGTGAAGCTCTCACAGTAAAGCTCTCAAATTAAAGTTCTCACAGTGGAGCTCTACAGTAAAAAGCTCACAATAAAGCTCTCACATTGAAGCTCTCACATTGAAGCTCTCACAGTGAAGCTCTCACAGTGAAGCTCTCACAGTGAAACTCTCACAGTAAAGCTCTCACATTGAAGCTCTCACATTGAAGCTCTCACAGTAAAGCTCTCAAATTAAAGCTCCTCACAGTGGAGCTCTCCTGGTAAACTCTCACATTGAAGCTCTACATTGAAGCTCTACATTGGAAGCTCTCACATTGGAGCTCTCACAGTAAAGCTCTCAAATTAAAGCTCTCACGGTGGAGCTCTCACAGTAAAGCTCACAATAAAGCTCTCACATTGAAGCTCTCACAGTGAAGCTCTCACAGTGAAGCTCTCACAGGAAAGCTCTCACATTGAAGCTCTCACATTGAAGCTCTCACAGTAAAGCTCTCAAATTAAAGCTCTCACAGTGGAGCTCTCACAGTAAAGCTCTCACATTGAAGCTTTCACAGTGAACTCTCACAGTAAAGCTCTCAATTAAAAGTTCTCACAGTGGAGCTCTCACAGTAAAGCTCAATAAAGCTCTCACATTGAAGCTCTCACATTGAAGCTCTCACAGTGAAGCTCTCACAGTGAAGCTCTCACAGTGAAGCTCTCACAGTAAAGCTCTCACATTGAAGCTCTCACAGTGAAGCTCTCACAGTAAAGCTCTCAAATTAAAGCTCTCACAGTGGAGCTCTCACAGTAAAGCTCACAATAAAGCTCTCACATTGAAGCTCTCACAGTGAAGCTCTCACAGTAAAGCTCTCAAATTAAAGTTCTCACAGTGGAGCTCTCACAGTAAAGCTCACAATAAAGCTCTCACATTAGGCCCCACATTGAAGCCCCAAGTGAAGCTCTCACAGTGAAGCTCTCACAGTGGCTCTCACAGTAAGCTCTCACATTGAAGCTCTCACACATTGAAGCTCTCACAGAAAAGCTCTCAAATTAAAGCTCTCACAGTGGAGCTCTCACAGAAAAGCTCTCCATTGAAGCCCCAATTGAAGCTCTCACATTAAAGCTCTCACATTGGAGCTCTCACAGTAAAGCTCTCAAATTAAAGCTCTCAAAAGTGGAGCTCTCACAGTAAAGCTCACAATAAAGCTCTCACATTAAAGCTCCCCGGTGAAGCTCTCACAGTGGACTCTCGCAGAAGCCCCACATTGAAGCTCTCACATTGAAGCTCTCACAGGTAAAGCTCTCAAATTAAAGCTCTCACAGTGGAGCTCTCACAGTAAAAGCTCTCACATTGAAGCTCTCATTGAAGCTCTCACATTGAAGCTCTCACAGTAAAGCTCTCAAATTAAAGCTCTCACAGTGGAGCTCTCACAGTAAAGCTCTCATATTGAAGCTCTCACAGTGAAGGTCTCAATAAACCTCCCCGAAAAGCCCCCACAGTGAGCTCACGAAAACTCTCGGCAGATCTCTGACAGTGAGTACTGACGTGAAGCTCTGACGGTGAAGCTCTGACGGTGAAGCTCTGACGGTAAAGCTCTGACAGTGAAGCTCTGACAGTGAAGCTATGACAGTGAAGCTCTGACCTTGAAGCCCCTGACGGTGAAGCTCTGGGTGAAGCTCTGACGGTGGAAGCTCTGACAGTGAAGCCTGACGGCGACCAAGTGTCTGGGAAGACACCGTGTGTATGTGTCCAGGTTATGGGTCCAGCAGTGACGCTCCTTGCAGCAGATTATGTGAAATGTTGCAGCCTGCGGGGAGCTGCGCCCCCTCTCTCCTCAAATAACATTTTCCCTTCCCCCCCTTTCTCTCCCTTCTCCCCTCTCCTCCATCAACCCCTTCCCCCCCTTCTCACCCTCCCTCCACCCTCATCCGCCTAAGTGGGAAGGGAAATGTTGAAACTGTTGGTGTTATGTAAACACCACCACACTTCCTTGCGAGGTTTTGTGCTAACTAGTGCCTGCGGCAGATGTTGAACTGCCTGCGGCAGGTGTTGCAAGTGCCTGCGCAAATTATGGGTAACTTAATGGAAAATTAAATGTACAAAGTAT
>WNWK01010920.1:0-67494 GCA_009830355.1 Cherax destructor
ACCCACTTTTCGCATCCGACCCTTATTTTAATCCACATAATCCTTGAATTTACACATTTATATTCCCTCTTTTCCTTCCATAACTGATCCTTCAACATTATTGCTACCCCTTCCTTAGCTCTAACTCTCTCAGATACTCCTGACTTAATCCCATTTATTTCTCCCCACTGAAACTCGCCTACCCCCTTCAGCTTTGTTTCGCTTAGGGCCAGGACATCCAACTTCTTTTCATTCATAACATCGGCAATCATCTCTTTCTTATCATCCGCACTACATCCACGCACATTCAGACAACCCAATTTTATAAAGTTTTTCTTCTTCTCGTTTTTAGTAGATTTGTACAGGAGAAGGGGTTACTAGCCCATTGCTCCCGGCATCTTAGTCGCCTCATACGACACGCATGGCTTACGGAGGAAAGATTCTTTTCCACTTCCCCATGGACAATAGAGAAAATAAAAGGAACAAGAGCTATTAAGAAAAATAAGAAAAACCTAGATGTGTGTATGTATATATATGCATGTGTATGCCAGTGTAGTGTGACCTAAAGTGTAAGTAGAAGTAGCTAGATATACCTGTTATCCAGCGTGTTTATGAGACAGTAAAATTTCATCATATTGTAATTTTGAAAATAATTTTTTACTAGAATAAACTCAATAAATTTCTCTAATATTAAGTACATAGTTTTTAAGGACTAGAATAAGCTGCCCCTAATGCCATGGCATGTCAGTGGCTCTCCTTGCACTCAATTTACATTGTAATTTCCCATACCCATGTAACCTGCAATGAAATAAAATTTGTTTGTTTGTTTGTTTGTTTGTTTATTTAACATTATTTACTACTTGGGATAATACAGCATCTATCCCAGTTTCCTCTTTGATTTTGTCAAATGATAAGTGTTTGAAATCGAGGAACTCTACTAATCTCACATATTCCAAAGGTATACCTGATTCTAAGCTGTGATCTTCAATAGGTAATCTACTAAATGCATCTGCAATAACATTTTCCTTACCAGCCTTGAATGACAATTCATAATCATACTGAGCTAATAACAGAGCCCAACGCTGAATTCTGGCATTTGCATTTACTGGAATATGTTTCCCTTTACCAAACAACCCTAGCAATGGTTTATGATCTGTGCGAGCAACAAACTTTCTCCTAGCAAAAATATCTGAATTTCTTAACAGCATACACCAAAGCTAGACCTTCTTTATCAAGTTGAGAATAATTCTGTTCTGCCGGAGAAAGTTTCTTACTAGCAAAATACACAGGGTTTTCCTGGCTATTTACTACCTGGATTAACACACATCCAACCCCCACAGAAGAAGCATCAACCTCAATTATTAATGGATGCTCTCCCGTAAAATTAGTCAACAAAGCTGAACATTCCAATTGTTTTTTAATCCTTTGAACAGCTTCCTCTTCCACTGAAGACCACTCAAATGTAGCCCCCTTTTTTAACAAATCATACAGTGGTGCCAAAATTAAAGAAAAATTCTTAATAAACTTACAATAGTAAGTCACCATCCCCACAAAAGACTGAACTTCTCCTACAGACGTAGGTGAAGGTAAATTCACAAGAGCCTCCACCTTCTGAGAAGAGGGTTTAATACCTGCCCCAGAAATCTCATACCCCAGATATGCAATAGATCTGGCTTTCAACACTGACTTATCCTTATTCAGTACTACATTATGCTCTTGTAAAATACTCAACACCTGCCTGAGTCTGACATCATGCTCAACTTCTGTGGCACCACATATTATGATATCATCTAAATAGGATGCAACCCCATCCAGGTTAACAAACAATTGGGAAATAAATTTCTGGAAAATACCAGGAGATGAGGAAATTCCAAATGGTAATCTCTTATATTTAAAAAGTCCCCTGTGGGTATTAATTACTAAAAGATGTTGGCTCCTCTCATCTACAGGTATCTGTAAATAAGCATCCTTCAAATCTAATTTTGTAAATATTTTACCTTTACCAACTACAGACAATAATTCCTCAATCCTGGGTAACCTACCTGGAGTCTACCTGGAGAGAATTCCAAGGGTCAACGCCCCCGCGGCCCGGTCTGTGACCAGGCCTCTTGTTGGACCAGAGCCTGATTAACCAGGCTGTTACTGCTGGCCGCACGCAGTCCAACATACGAACCACAGCCCGGCTGATCAGGTACCGACTTGAGGTGCCTGTCCAGTGCCTGCTTGAAGACAGCCAGGGGCTTGTTGGTAATCCCCCTGATGTATGCTGGGAGGCAGTTGAACAATCTTGGGCCCCTCACACTTATTGTGTTGTCCCTCAACGTGCTAGTGGCACCCCTGCTCTTCATTGGGGGGATGTTACATCGCCTGCCGAGTCTTTTGCTTTCGTAGGGAGTGACTCTCGTGTGCAAGTTTGGTACTAATCCCTCTAGAATTTTCCATGTGTATATAATAATGTATCTCTCCCGCCTGCGTTCTAGAGAGTACAGGTTTAGGAACTTCAAGCGTTCCCAGTAGTTGAGGTGGTTTATCGCACTTATGCGTGCGGTGAAGGTTCTCTGCACATTTTCAAGGTCAGCAATTTCACCCGCCTTGAAAGGTGCAGTTAGTGTGCAGCAATATTCCAGCCTAGATAGAACAAGCGATCTGTAAAGTGTCAACATGGGCTTGGCATCCCTGGTTTTGAAGGTTCTCATTATCCATCCTGTCATTTTTCGAGCAGATGCAATTGCTACATTGTTATGGTCCTTGAAGGTGAGATCCTCTGACATGATCACTCCCAGGTCTTTGACATTAGTTTTTCGCTCTATTGTGTGGTTGGAATTAGTTTTGTACTCCGATGAGATTTTAATTTCTTCACGTTTTCCGTATCTGAGTAATTGAAATTTCTCATCATTGAACTTCATATTGTTTTCTGCAGCCCATTTAAAGATTTGGTTTATGTCTGCTTGAAGTCTTGCAGTGTCTTCAACGGTGGACACTGTCATACAGATTCGGGTGTCATCTGCAAAGGAAGACACAGCACTGTGGCTTATATCCCTGTCAATGTCTGATATGAGGATGAGGAATAGGATGGGAGCAAGTACTGTGCCTTGTGGAACAGAGCTTTTCACAGTAGCTGCCTCAGACTTTACTCTGTTGACTACTACTCTTTGTGTTCTACGTGTTAGGAAATTATAAATCCATCTACCAACTTTTCCTGTTATTCCTTTATCACGCATTTTGTGTGCTATTACACCATGGTCACACTTGTCAAAGGCTTTTGCAAAATCTGTGTATATAACATCTGCATTCTGTTTATCTTCTAGAGCATCCAGGACCTTGTCGTAGTGGTCCAGTAGTTGGGACAGACAGGAGCGGCCTGCTCTAAACCCATGCTGTCCTGGGTTGTGCAATTGATGGGTATCAAGATGGGTGGCGATCTTGCTTCTTAGAACCCTTTCAAAGATTTTTATGATATGGGACGTTAGCGCAATTGGTCTGTAGTTCTTTGCTATTGCTTTACTGCCCCTTTGTGGAGCGGGGCTATGTCTGTTGTTTTTAGTAGCTGCGGACGATCCCAGTGTCCATGCTCCCTCTCCATAGGATGTTAAAAGCATGTGATAGGGGCTTCTTGCAGTTCTTGATGAACACGGAGTTCCATGAGTCTGGGCCTGGAGCGGAGTGCATGGGCATGTCATTTATTGCCTTTTCAAAGTCATTTGGCGTAGTGATGATGTCAGAAAGGCATGCGTCTGTCAAGTTCTGTGGCACTCTCATGAAAAAATCATTTAGGTTTTCGATTTTCAGTCTGGTTAGTGGCTCGCTAAAGACTGAGTCATACTGGGATTTAAGTAACTCACTCATTTCCTTGCTGTCATCTGTGTAGGACCCATCCGGTTTAAGTAGGGGCCCAATACTGGTTGTTGTTCTCGACTTTGATTTTGCATAGGAAAAGAAATACTTAGGGTTTCTTTCAATTTCATTTATGGCTCTTAGTTCTTCCCGTGTCTCTTGATTCCTATAAGATTCCTTTAGTTTTAATTCGATGTTTGCTATTTCTCTGACTAGTGTCTCC
Source organism: Cherax destructor (assembly GCA_009830355.1). Lineage (NCBI taxonomy): Eukaryota > Metazoa > Arthropoda > Malacostraca > Decapoda > Parastacidae > Cherax > Cherax destructor. The sequence goes on from WNWK01010920.1 coordinate 4,037, forward strand.
CTACGTATTTCAGAGATATTGGCCTCCTGTAGCCGCTCCGTTATTCTGTGCCTTCGCCTGTATAGGGAGCGCCTCTCTTTTTCTAGTTTGCATCTTCTCTTCCTTTTCCTTAAGGGAATTTGCCTTGAGCAAACCTCAAGTACCACAGAGTTAATTTGTTCAAGACATAGGTTGGGATCCGTGATGCTTAGGCAATCTTCCCAGTTTATATCATTTAGGACTTGGTTTACTTGGTCCCACCTTATGTTTTTGTTATTGAAGTTGAATTTGGAGAAAGCTCCCTCACGGCTGATCACATTTTGTAAAGGATATCTTTCACAATGAATGTTTTGATTTACATATTTAAAATCCCCACATATTCTCATAGACTTAGAGTCATGTTGTGATAAAAACACAGGCCTCATTTCTAGGCTTTATTGAACACAAAATCCATGGTACATGTCTGCAACAGAAGAAAATACATCTAATGACTGCTGCTGCAGGACATGTGATGTAAGGTGCATATGTCCTCAGAAAAGCTATAGCTACTGGCGACATATTTAAGCTTACCATGTAATCTGCATCACGAATGTATTTGTGTAAGAGCGAGACCACACGCCATGCTGGGCCATCGCCGTACTGTTTGTTGTTATTGTTAGGGGCCCCTGAGGTGGTGCCGTATTGTGTCCTGCGCGGCTCTCCACAAGAGCGGTATCACTACAATCTCCCCTTCTAAAATATCAGATACAGTAATCCTCCAAACGGTTAGGTGGGTGACGTGTACGTCCAGACCTTCGTAGCCCTTGAGCCTCTTCACCGGGTTCGGTATTTTCTAGCGGGGTTTGACTATCTACTGGAGCGGCATCCTCTATTTCAATAGAGGTAGCCTGAAAAGGCTTCCTGGAGAAACCGAAGCATCTTTCGCAACATCTATTGGTGTATCTTGAGATTCCGCACTAACATTGGTTTCAACTGGGGCTAAGTGTCTTGTAGATACAGTAGTCTCTTCACCATTTTGGTAGCGAATGTGGGCATAATGCGGATTAGCTTGTAGGAGCTCTACCTCTTCCACTAAAGGATCCGTCTTGTTCATCCTACGGTGACTCTTCAGGAGAATGGGTCCAGGGTGACATAACCAGGTGGGCATGGAGGCTCCCGTAGAGGAACGACGTGAATAGTTGAAGAGTCTCTCATGAGGGTAGCATTAGTAGCTGTGCACAGCAATGATCTAATAGAGTGAAGGGCATCAGGTAAGACAGTCTGCCAGTGTTGAACCGGTAGATTGCGAGATTTCAGTGTCATTGTAACTGACTTCCATATAGTACCATTGAACCGCTCCACTTGACCATTGCCTTGAGGGTTGTAGCTTGTTGTTCTGCTGCAAGCAATCCCTTTGTTAGCCAAAAACTCATGAAGTTCATTACTCATGAACGAGGATCCCTGTCTGAATGGATATAGGCCGGCATACCAAAAATAGCGAATAACTGGGAAAGACAACTGATGACAGTTGAAGCAGTCATATTTGCACAGGGGAACACAAAAGGAAACCTAGAATATTCATCTACTATGTTAAGGAAATACCTATTCTGGTTTATGCTTGGTAGAGGTCCTTTGAAATCTATATTCAGTCTCTCGAAAGGCTGGGTGGCTTTTATGAAATGAGTTTTCTCTGGCTGGTGAAAGTTTGGCTTGCACTCTGCACATACTCTGCATGATCTGATCACTTGTCGCACCTCTTCCACTGAGTAGGGCATATTCTTAGATTTAACAAAATGATACAGGCGTGTAACTCCTGGGTGACACAAGGCCTTGTGGAGCTCTGAGAGTGATTGCAAATCATGACATGCTGCTCCACAGTGGGACCTAGAGAATGCATCAGGTGAAACGTTTTCTTCACCCGGTCGATACAGAATATCAAAGTTATAACACGATAGTTCCATCCTCCAGCGTAATATCTTGTCATTCTTGATCTTACTTTTGTGCTTCTTGTCAAACATATACATCACGGACCGTTGGTCAGTCCTTACAGTGAAATGTCTGCCTGTTAAATAATGCCTCCAGTGGCGAACTGCTTCTATGATGGCCTGGGCTTCCTTTTCTACAGCAGCATAGCACTTCTCTGATCCTTGAAAAGTTCTTGAAAAGAAAGCAACGGGACGTCCTGCCTGAGATAGGACTGCAGCAATGGCAACTTCAGATGCATCCGTTTCCACCTCGAATGGTAGGGACTCATCAATGGCCTGAACTACTGAATTTTCAATATCCTGTTTGAGAGTATAGAAAGCAGTTTCTGCTTCCTTTGTCACAGGAAATATCGTGGTAGCACTCAGTGGGCGAACTTTACTTGAATAGTTGTAGATCCACTGTGAGTAATAAGCAAAAAGACCAAGAGTTCTTTGGAGTGACTTTTGTCTTGGGGCATTGGAAGTTCCGTAGAGGTCGAAGTCTTTCAGGGTCTGGGGATATTGCACCTCCTTCCACCACATAACCAAGGATGTTAAGCCTTTTAGTGGAAAAGTGCACTTTTCTTCATTGTAACTGATATTTTCTTCTTGGCAGTTTCCCAAAAAACTTATCAAGGTTTGCATCATGTTCCTCCTGGGTCTTGCCACAAATGGTAACATTATCTAAATATGCATAAGTTCCCATAAGTTGCTCTTCCTGAATGAGTGAATCCATAATTCGTTGGAAACAGGCTCCCCCTTTGGGTAACCCCAAAAGGGACTCTGGTAAACTGATAGAGGCCGTCACTAGCCTGAAACGCTGTGTATGGTTTATCTTCATTCCTTATAGGGACTTGATGATAGGCACTTCGTAGATCAATTGTGCTAAACACAGTACTGAGCAATTTGTTCACTGTATCATCAATTCGAGGTAGAGGGTACGCAACAAGAAGTGTAAATTTGTCGATTGTCTCAGAATAGTCGATAGCCAGCCTCCGTTTCCTATAATCATCCTTGACAACAACGACCTGTGCACGCCACGGAGAATTACTTGGTTCTATAATACCCTCCTTCAGCAGCCTCTGAGTTTCTTTCTCAATGAACATCCTATCTTCATAAGAATAGCGGCGTGACTTAGCTGATATAGGATGACAATCCGCAGTAAGATTCGCAAACAGCTTTGGTGGGTCTACCCTTAAAGTGCTAAGACCACAGACAACGAGAGGAGGCAGTTCACCTCCATATGTTAAGGTAACACTACCATGACGCTTCTGAAAGTCCTGACCAAGGATCACATCAGAGCACAGTTGTGGCAGAACAGCTAAATGTACATCTTGATAATCCCTGTCATTAACTCTAAGGTTTACCTTACAAAACCCTAACGTCTGAATAGAGAGAGATGTTGATGCCATGGAAACGGTACCTGATGAGTGATGTACCGTCAAGGAGTGGCGTTTAACTACGTCAAGGTTGATGAAACTCTCTGAGCTGCCACTGTCAATCAGACCATCTACTTCTGTTCCTTTGATGAACACTTTCACAACTGCCTTTGACAGTGAATTTGGAGCAGCCGCAGAAGTCACTGTTGCTAGAGTCGCCTGGTCGGAATGCATAGAAGCACTAGCTCTTGTTGATGTATTAGCACGACATACTTTAGCAAAGTGACCTTTCTTATGGCATTGATGGCACATTGCTTCACGAGCCGGACACTTTGGACGTGGATGTCTTGAAAAACCACAAAAGAAACACTTTGTGCCTGCAGCTGCTGTCACTGAAGCAGGTTCCACGGTAACCTCATTAAAGAGTCTTGGTCGGGAGTTCAGCACTTACCACTCGAGAAGGCTGGGTAGTACTGTACACTTCAGAATTCTTCTGGAGCTGAATCTAATGCTCTTGCCTGGTCAAGGGTAGTGGCTAAGTCCAGAGTTTTATTCTCCAATAAACGCTGCCTTATTATTGGTGATTGCAGGCCACTGATAAAAGCATCCCTGATGGACTCTTCACAATACTGAGAAGCTGTCACCGCTCGGAAGTTACAGTCCTTACCTAATATTTTCAATGCTTGAAAGTATTCCTCTAAGGATTCACCAATCTGCTGGCGGCGAGTTGCAAGACGATATCGTGCAAAGATTTCATTTGTGGGCTTAATATACTGAGACTTGAGGGCATTGATAGCATCTTCATAGGTATTACACTCAGAAATAACCTCATAGATTTTAGGTGACACAAAGTTGATGAGCAGGCTTAGTTTATCTAGATCTTCCTGAGGAAAGGCTCTCAAGAAGTTTTCGAAAGTCTTAAACCAGTGCTTCCATTCCTGAGCAGCCGTTGATACACTGGGGTCAGAGTCTAGCCTCTCAGGTTTCAGTAAACGCTCCATGTTGCGTGTAGTCTAGCTCAGAATCCCACCAGGTAGCCCAGGATATCTTTTGTTCAATAAATTGTTGTGATAAAAACACAGGCCTATTTCTAGGCTTTATTGAACACAAAATCCATGGTACATGTCTGCAACAGAAGAAAATACATCTAATGACTGCTGCTGCAGGACAGGTGATGTAAGGTGCATATGTCCTCAGAAAAGCTATATTACTGGCGACATATTTAAGCTAACCATGTTCGCATAAACAAGTATCTGTGTAAGAGAGAGGAGACAACACATCAGGCTGGGCCGACAAAAGTCCTACTTGTTGTTATTATAAGGGGCCCCTGAGGTGGTGCAGTATTGGTCCTGCTGCTCTTCCCACAAGAGCGGTATCCCCACGGGTGATAAGTGAAGATGAAGTAGGATGGCGGTGAAGGGTAGAGTCGAGAAAATGCCTGGGATAGATGGTATATCCAATGATTTTTATGTGGAGAATTGGGGATTATAAAAGAGTGTTTGTGAAATTGTTATATGGGATGAAGGTTGGGTGGATGAAATGGGGAAGCACAGAGGACGGGGTGGTGGTCCTTGATAAAAAAGGGACGATGGGACTACTATTAGGGATTATAGATGTTGGGACAATGTGTGCCAATTATAAAATTTTCATGAAAGGTAGGGAATAGATTAAAATGTGTAATTGGTCAAGGGGGATTGCAAAGGGCAGTGTGGGATACCAGGTCAGAGATTACCTTGGGTCATGGGAGGATTAGGGATTTTATTGGGGGGAAGGCAGGGTGGTGGGATTCTGGCTCTAGTTTGGGAAAGGGCCCGCATATGATAGTGTTGACAGGAGATTTTTTTGAGATTATGATAAGACAGGGTTTTGGAGAGGAATTGTGGGAGGGGGAGACTTTATATAGGGAGACGAAAGTGTGTGTACAAGTGAATGGGTATGTGGAAAGGAGGTGAACATGGGAAGAGGACTGCGGCAGGGGTGTCCTCTGTCACAGATTCTTTCGCCGCTTACAAAACCCCTTTTTATAGTTTGATAGAAGTGGGGTTTGGGAAAGGGGAGTGGGAGGTGAAACGGGCATAGTAGGATACATAGACGATATGATGGTCCTAGTAGGAGGGAAGAGGGTATGAGGAATGTTAGTGGATTATTAGGTTTTTGGAAAGGCCACAGAATGCAAGTGAAGGGGCTAAACCGTTTTAGGGGTGGGAACATGGGTGGGGGGAGGGTTGGGGTTATTAAGGTAGGGTGGCGATTGTGGAACAGGAAAATTTGCGGGGTGGTATATATGAATGATTCTGAGAAAGATGAAGTGATAACTTGGTTGAGATAGCAGGGGACGATTTGTAGGATGGGGGGTTGGAGGCCGGGGATTTAACCTTGCAACAGTGGGTAATTTCATAAATGCCATGATAAATAGTAGTGTGGCATGTGGCAGCGGTTTACCCGTTGTTCGGAGGATTAAGAGTTTGGGTTGAAAGTTTGGGGAATGGGAGCATAGGGAAGGAGGCTGAGAAAGGATTGGTGAGGAAACGGGTGAGGGAGGGGGTTTGGGGCTTATCCCGATAGAACGTATGTTGAGTGATTTATGTAAAGCATAGTTTTGCGAGGTTGGGGGGGTTGCGGAAGACTGGGGATGGTGATGTGTGATTTGGGTAGTTTGGGGAAGGGAAAGGAACTGATTGAGTGTTTTGATTTGGAGGTATCTCTTGACGTAAGGGAACCTCGGGGTAGACAGCAGCAGTTGGGAGGTTAGGAAGGGGGGAGGAGTAGCTTTACAGGGGTTGTAGCCGGGCCCTTCTGTTTGGATGGGGTTAGTAGCTTCGCTGGTTTGGTAAGTGGGGTAGAGGAGACTGCTTTGCATGAGGACTTTGGGGAATTTCCCTGGGAAACGTTAGATTATGGTTGGGAGAGTATTACGAACATAGGGGCCGCGCCCCGCTGCCCGGTCCATGACCAGCCTCGAGGTGGATGAGGATCTGATCAACTAGGTTGTTACTGCTGGCCACAGGCAAACAAACATACAGCCACAGCCCAGCTGGTTAGATACTGACTTTTAAGGGCATGTCCAGCTCAATTTGGAGACACCAAACCGTCTTGAAGATATCCAGGGTCTTGACGACTGCCAGCGGCCTTGAGGACTTTCCAAGGTCTTGAAGATAGCTGGGGTTCTTTGGTAATTCTTTCCTTATGTATACTGGGAGGAACCGAACAGTCTTGGGCCTCTGACACTTATGATATTTCATCTTAGGTACATGGCACTCCGGGCCCTCCATTGGGAAAAATGTTGCACCGCCTTCTGAGTCTTTTTATTTCTTAGGAAGTGATTTCTGTGTGCAGATTTTGGACTAGTCCGTTTAACATTTTCCAAGTGTATATTATGATGATCTTTCGCCTCATTTTTCCCGGAAGTACAAGTCAAAAAGACTTCTACTCTTCCCAGAATTTAGATGTTTCATTGTACTTATATGTTCATTCTTCAGGTCTGGTACTGTATATACCTTCAGTGGAAAGAGGCTGCAAATGTACAGCAATATTCCTTCCTGGAGAAAAAGTATTGGAAGAAATTATCTTAGCTTTGCATCCCTAGTTTTGAAGGTTCTCATTATGCATCCTTTCATTTTCCATACCGATGTGTTAGATACATTCTTGTGATCTTTGAAAGTGAGATCCTTTGACATTTTCTCCCGGTCCTGGACTGTGAATGTTACGATAACTTAGATCAAGAAGGTTGGGTGATACATTTTTTATGCAATAATTGCGATCAACAATACAAGATGTAAAACAATCACATGCAGAGTTGAATGATAGCTGGGTTTCTGTTGAGTCAACAATCATCAGGAAACTTGTAATGATCCCGAAACTAATAGGGATTCTAAGCAGGTTAGTTCAGAGGAATGTTCCCCCGAACTATTATACCTGGACTTTGTATTTATTTCTAGAACATTGCAAGCCCTGATGATGTGTTGATTGCAACTCGAGAGCAGAACTATTATTTATCTCCTCTTTGTTAGGATTTAATATTGTTTTTTTTTCGTTATAATGGAGAGTAATTTTTACAACTGTTATTATGCATGATAACTGTAATTATGTGTAACTGTTTCTAAATAAATTAACTTAACTTACTTTCTAAGTTACTAACGTACTTAATAACATGCTAACTTGTTAACCTAATACCTTATTTACTAGTGATATTACTAATTTACTTAATGCAAGAAATATTTAACTGACAACTAAAATCTTAAAATAAATTTGGAATTATGACATTGCTAAAATTTAATCAATAGATCATTTAACCCAAAAAAATTATTTACATAAAGAAATAATTGGTTTATTACATTATTGAACTTTTTTCATAAAATAATTATATTATTTCAATAGTTTTTGAAATCTTGCAAAATAATTTAGTTTTTTAAATTAGATTTTTTTTGAGTTATATATTAATTAAAATTTATACTGATTAATATATACAAAAATTATTAAATATAAAATAATTTTGAATATCCTTTGGATAATATTAAAATAAATATATACTTAATACTAGGTGAAGAGTGACAGCAGGTGCAAGGTAACTAACACCCAGGTACCAACTTACTCTAGGTGAACTATGACAGCAGGTGCAAGGTAACTAACACCCATGTACCTACTTACTGCTATGTCAACAGGGACAGAAGGAGTCAGATAACTAACACCCAGGTACCTACTTACTGCTAGATGAACAGTGACAGCCGATGTAAGGTGACTAACAGCCAGGTACCTACATATTGCTGGGGGAACAGTGAGATCAGGTGTAAGGTGACTCACACCCAGGTACCTGCTTACTGCTAGCTGGACAGACACAGTATGTGGAAGGTGACTAACACCCACGTACCTACATACAGCTAAGTTTACATTCTGCTGGCAGCTCCCGTACTGGTCGGTTGTCTGCAGCCTGACACCTGGTCGTGGTTTTGGGAGTTTTTCATTTTCACCAACATGGCGACTGGGAATAGAAGAAGAGTGAACAGCGTCTGTATAGAGGTCGTTCGTAGGGGCTGTGTATCCTTCGACTGCGACGACTCTGCTTCCTGCTATCCTCTGTATATGTCGGCATTGAGATGGACGAATTATATGGCATAGCCCTGAACAGTGCCTCGAGAATTTTTGTGAAGATGGCGTCGGCGAGTGTTTACAACAGGATCATAAACAAATATCAAGATAAGGTGATGAAGATGAATTCCAGCTTGGAGTTGAAGTTAAAAGACGTATCCAGGTATTACACATAGGTACGTGTTTGGAATGTACCTTGTGAGGCTGATAGTGTTGACATTAGCAGTGTCTTCAAGGACAATGGGGTAGTGCATTCTGTGTCAGTGGGCCAGTGGATGGAGGGCTGTATGTGGGCCTGCCTGAGGTTCTTTTACCCTGAAAATGATGCTGTAGAGGCGATACCGTCGTATGTTGTCATGGAGGATTTTCATACACAGGTCTACGTGACATACTTGGGATAGCGGAGAACCTGTCGCCTCTGTGGCTCTTTTGAGCATGTGGCAGCTGTGTGTGAAGGCGGCAGATGCCAAGGCAGAGGATGTGCATGTGGAACATGAAGTGGAAAGGAGAACGGTGAAGTGGAGGGAGGAGGCCCCTGAAATGTAGGGAAATGGAGTGAGATAATGGAGAGGGAGGAGGTGGTGTGTTGCACTATCTCTGATGTGACGCAAGAGAAGGGGAAGGCAGAAGAGAGGGTCCAGATTTAAGTATAGATTTAAGTTTGGATGTCCCGTTACAGGATATGCTTATGGGACTGTTGGACAGTTCGCAGGCTGAGGACGTGATTGGCAGTGAAAGGGATGTGGTGAGGAGTGTTCCTGGAGAGGAAAGAGCAGTGGACGACATGGATAAGACAGATGTGTTAGTATGTCAGGAAGTGAAGGCTGACATTCACAAGAGTGAGAGTGGAGAGAGTATGGATGTTGTGGGTGAATCTCGGAAACGGTCAGCCAGGTCGTCAGACAGTAACGACATCCTGACGCCAGGTCAGAGATCCTGTAAAAAAGCCTGGGTGGAGGTGGCACAACAGGGAAAGGGTGGTGTGAAAAGTCCTGAGGGAGCCCAGGGTGGGAAGTGTAATGGCAGAGTGATGGGCTCAGGTAAAGGAATCGTGCCAGTGCCACATAAGTCTAAAGGAAAGCCCCCTCATTTGTATTCAGGAGTCTAACTTTTAATGTGAATGGTTTAGTGGTGGAAGTGAAACGCAGGTGGGTGAAAGCGACATTGTGAAGGTATGATGTGGACGTAGGTTATATTCAGGAGTATAATTTCAAGTATTGAAGGGATTTGAGGTTAATGGGTATGATGTCTATGCTGGGAGTTCTGGCAGTTAAAGGGTGGGGTTGCAGTAGTCATCAAAGAGACAAGCCCTTTTTCCTAGACATCATGGAAGAGGATGGGGTGGGCGAAGTGCAGTGGTCGATGGGGTGTGGGGTGAGGTGTGTTTTTAGGTGTATACATGCAGACGATAAATAATAGAAGGGTTAAGGAGGATTTTGTGCAGGATTACTTGGTTTTATCTTTGCGTGGTCTGCCTGAGGTGACATTAATGGGGGTGACTGGAATAGTGTAATAAAGACGAAAGATGTGGAACCACGTGGGGTGGATGTGTGTTGGGGGTTTTGAGGAACTGGTGTGAGTGTGGTTATGGTGGATGATAGGGAGGGGAGGGTGTGGAGCATATGTTTATACGTAGGGGGTATGCGGCGAGGTTAGACAGGATTTATGTGACAAGGAGTGTGGAGGGTGCAAACTATTGATGTGGGGTTTTCAGATCATCAGGGTGTTGGTTGGTCTGGGCTGGGAGGGCATTGTTAGGTGGTTCGGGGGCTTTTGGAAACTAAATGTAAGTTTATTAAATGGGGAAGAGAACATAATGGGTTTTGCTGAGTGGTGGGAGGGGGTATGGGAGAAGGGGTGGGTTGAGGGGGATGTCGTGGGGTGGTAGGAAAGGGTAACGAAACCAGGTATACAAACAGAGGGAGGAAGGTTAATCAATGGAAGTATGGATTGCTAAAATATTTTGAGGTGGATGAGATAGTGGGATTAAGAAGTGGTTGAAAGGCATCCAGAATGAGAGATTTGTTGCGGTTCGATTATAAGGTGGTTTGGAGGATGTGCTATGGGGTGACAGGCCTTCTGCATGTGTATTAAGGAATTTTCATAAGGGAAGATTGGGGATGACTGTGATGGGAATGGAGGTGTGTGAGGACATGGACGGGTACGTGAAAGGTCAAAAGTTGAAGACGACAGAAGCGGTGAGTTTTTATCTGGATAAATGGTTTGCAAGTTATATGTGAATAGTGGGGAGTGGGGGAAGGGACGGGGACATTTTGATTGAGGGTATCACGGAGGTGTTGGAGAACCAGGATAGGGAGAGCATGGAAGGGGTGATAAGTGAAGATGAAGTATGGATGGCTGTGAATGGCATGAGTCACAGAAAATCGCCTGGGATAAATGGTATATCCAATGATTTTTATGTGGAGAATTGGGGAATTATAAAAGAGTGTTTGGTGAAATTGTTAAATTTGATGAAGGTTGGTGGATGTATAGGGGAAGCACAGAGGACGGGTGTGGTGGTCCTTGTTAAAAAGAGGGACGATGGGACTACTATTAGGGATTATAGGCCGTTGGCACTAATGTGTGCCAATTATAAAATTTTCGCGAAAGTACTAGGGAATAGGTTAAAATGTGTAATTGGTCAAGTGATTGCAAAGGAGCAGTGTGGGATACCAGGTCAGAGTATGGCCTTGGGTCATGGGAGGATTAGGGATTTTATTGAGGGAAGGCAGGGTGTGGGATTCTGGCTCCAGATTGGAAGGCTGCATATAATAGTGTTGACAGAGAGATTTTGTATGAGATTATGAGAAGACAGGGTTTTGGAGAGGAAGTTGTGGGATGGGTGGAGACTTTATATAGGGAGACGAAAGTGTGTGTACAAGTGAATGGGTATGTGGGAAAGGAGGTGAACATGGGAAGAGGACTGCAACAGGGGTGTCATCTGTCACAGATTCTTTTGGCCTGCTTACAAAATCCCTTTTATAGTTTGATAGAAGTGGGTGTTTGGGAAAGGGGAGAGTGGAGGGGGGTGGAAACAGGCATAGTACGATACATAGACGATATGACGGTCCTAGTAGGAGGGGAAGAGCGTATGAGGAATGTTAGTGGTATTATTAGTGTTTTTGGAAAGGCCACAGTAATTCAAGTGAACGGGCTAAATCCAAATTGGTTGAGATAGTAGGGGAGCGATTTGTAGGATGGGGGTTGGAGGCCGGGGATTTAACCTTGCAACAGTGGGTAATTGTCATAAATGCCATGATATATAGTAGATTGTGGCATGTGGCAGCGGTTTACCCTTGTTGCTGGAGGATTTGAAGAGTTTGGAGTTGAAAGTTATGAGGAATGTGAGCATATGGGAAGGCATGGCTGAGAAAGGATGTGGTGAGGAAACGGGTGAGGGAGGGGGGTTTGGGGCTTATCCCGATAGAAGGTATGTTGAAGTGTATTTATGTAAAGCATAGTTTTGCGAGGTTGGGTGGGGTTCGGCGGAAGACTGTGGGCAGGGTGATGTGTGATTTATGTAGGTGGTGGAAGGGAAAGGAGCTGAGTGAGTGTTTTGATTTGTTGAGGTATCTCTTGACTGTAAGGGAACTTCAGGGGTTGACAGCGTGCAGCTTGGGGAGGTTGGGAAGGGGCAGGAGTAGTCGAGAGCAAAGCAGTGTATCTGATGTACAATTGGAAGGAGATATGAGGGGTTTCGAAATTTGAGGTTACTTTCAAGGGTAAGAGAGTTGTTGTATCGTTTTCTACATGGGGTTGTAGCATCGAGGGCCCTTCTGTTTCGGATGGGGTTAGTAGCTTCGCTGAGTTGTGGTAGAGGTGGGGTAGAGGAGACTGCTTTGCATGTAGTGTACTTTTGTGAATTTCTGGGAAACGTTAGATTATGGTTTGGGAGAGTATTACGTAACATGGGGGTCGACGCCCCCGCTGCCCAGTCCATGACCTAGCCTCGAGGTGGATGAGGATCTGATCAACTAGGTTGTTACTGCTGGCCACAGGCAAACAAACGTACAAGCCACAGCCCGGCTGGTTAGATACTGACTTTAGCTGCCTGTCCAGCTCAATCTTGGAGACAGCCAGCTGTCTTGAAGATATCCAGGGGTCTTGACGACTGCCAGCGGCCTTGAAGACTGCCATAGGTCTTGAAGATAGCTGGGGTTCTATTGGTAATTCGTCTTATGTATACTGGGAGGCAACTGAACAGTCTTGGGCCTCTGACACTTATGATATTTCATCTTAGTGTGCACATGGCACTCCGGCCATCCATTGGAAAGATGTTGCACTGCCTTCCGAGTCTTTTTATTTCTTAGGAAGTGATTTCTGTGTGCAGATTTTGGACTAGTCCGTTTAACATTTTCCAAGTGTATATTATGATGTATCTTTCTCGCCTACTTTCCAGGAAGTACAAGTCAAGAGACTTCTACTCTTCCCAGTAATTTAGATGTTTCATTGTACTTATATGTTAATTCTTCAGGTCTGGTACTTATATACCTTCAGTGGAAAGAGGCTGCAAATGTACAGCAATATTCCTTCCTGGAGAGAAAAAGTATTGGAAGAGAATTATCATTAGCTTTGCATCCCTAGTTTTGAAGGTTCTCATTATGCATCCTTTCATTTTCCATACCGATGTGTTAGATACATTCTTGTGATCTTTGAAAGTGAGATCCTTTGACATTATAACTCCCAGGTCCTGGACTGTGAATGTTACGATAACTTAGATCAAGAAGGTTGGTGTTGATACATTATAATTAATTATGCAATAATTGCGATCAAGCAATACAAGATGTAAAACAATCACATGCAGAGTTGAATGATAGCTGTAGGCCTTTCGTGTTGAGTCAACACATCATCAGGAGCTTGTAATGATCCAGAAACTAATAGGAATTCTAAGCAGGTTAGTTCAGAGGAATGTTCCTCTGAACTATTATACCTGGACTTTGTATTTATTTCTAGAACATTGCAAGCTCCTGATGATGTGTTGATTGCAACTCGAGAGCCCCAGAACTATTATTTAACTCTTTGTTAGGATTTAATATTGTATTTTTTTCGTTATAATGGAGAGTAATTTTTACAACTGTTATTATGCATGATAACTGTAATTATGTGTAACTGTTCCTAAATAAATTAACTTAACTTACTTTCTAACTTACTAACGTACTTAATAACATGCTAACTTGTTAACCTAATACCTTAATTACTAGTGATATTACTAATTTACTTAATGCAAGAAATATTTAACTGACAACTAAAATCTTAAAATAAATTTGGAATTATGACATTGCTAAAATTTAATCAATAGATCATTTAACCCAAAAATTATTTACATAAAGAAATAATTGGTTTATTACATTATTGAACTTTTTCATAAAATAATTATATTATTTCAATAGTTTTTGAAATCTTGCAAAATAATTTAGTTTTTTAAATTAGATTTTTTTTGAGTTATATATTAATTAAAATTTATACTGATTAATATATACAAAAATTATTAAATATAAAATAATTTTGAATATCCTTTGGATAATATTAAAATAAATATATACTTAATACTAGGTGAAGAGTGACAGCAGGTGCAAGGTAACTAACACCCAGGTACCAACTTACTGCTAGGTGAACTATGACAGCAGGTGCAAGGTAACTAACACCCATGTACCTACTTACTGCTATGTCAACAGGGACAGAAGGAGTCAGATAACTAACACCCAGGTACCTACTTACTGCTAGATGAACAGTGACAGCCGATGTAAGGTGACTAACAGCCAGGTACCTACATATTGCTGGGGAACAGTGAGATCAGGTGTAAGGTGACTAACACCCAGGTACCTGCTTACTGCTAGCTGGACAGACACAGAATGTGGAAGGTGACTAACACCCACGTACCTACATACAGCTAAGTTTACATTCTGCTGGCAGCTCCCGTACTGGTCGGTTGTCTGCAGCCTGACACCTGGTCGTGGTTTTGGGAGTTTTTCATTTTCACCAACATGGCGACTGGGAATAGAAGAAGAGTGAACAGCGTCTGTATAGAGGTCGTTCGTAGGGGCTGTGTATCCTTCGACTGCGACGACTCTGCTTCCTGCTATCCTCTGTGATATGTACGGCATTGAGATGGACGAATTATATGGCATAGCCCTGAACAGTGCCTCGAGAATTTTTGTGAAGATGGCGTCGGCGAGTGTTTACAACAGGATCGTAAACAAATATCAAGATAAGGTGATGAAGATGAATTCCAGCTTGGAGTTGAAGTTAAAAGACGTATCCAGGTATTACACATAGGTACGTGTTTGGAATGTACCTTGTGAGGCTGATAGTGTTGACATTAGCAGTGTCTTCAAGGACAATGGGGTAGTGCATTCTGTGTCAGTGGGCCAGTGGATGGAGGGGCTGTATGTGGGCCTGCCTGAGGGTTCTTTTACCCTGAAAATGATGCTGCGACAGGCGATACCGTCGTATGTTGTCATGGAGGATTTTCATACACAGGTCTACGTGACATACTTGGGATAGCGGAGAACCTGTCGCCTCTGTGGCTCTTTTGAGCATGTGGCAGCTGTGTGTGAGAGGCGGCAGATGCCAAGGCGAGAGGATGTGCATGTGGAACATGAAGTGGAAAGGAGGAACGGTGAAGTGGAGTGGGAGGAGGCCCCTGAAACGTAGGGGAAATGGAGTGAGATAATGGAGAGGGAGGAGGTGGTGTGTTGCACTATCTCTGATGTGACGCAAGAGAAGTGGAAGGCAGAAGAGAGGGTCCAGGAGGACCGTATAGATTTAAGTTTGGATGTCCCGTTACAGTATATGCTTATGGGACTGTTGGACAGTTCGCAGGCTGAGGACGTGATTGGCAGTGAAAGGGATGTGGTGAGGAGTGTTCCTGGAGAGGAAAGAGCAGTGGACGACATGGATAAGACAGATGTGTTTGTATGTCAGGAAGTGAAGGCTGACATTCACAAGAGTGAGAGTGGAGAGAGTATGGATGTTAAGGGTGAATCTCGGAAATGGTCAGCCAGGTCGTCGGACAGTAACGACGTCCTGACGCCAGGTCAGAGATCCTGTAAAAAAGCCTGGGTGGAGGTGGCACAACAGGGAAAGGGTGGTGTGAAAAGTCCTGAGGGAGCCCAGGGTGGGAATTGTAATGGCAGAGTGAAGGGCTCAGGTAAAGGAATCGTGCCAGTGCCACATAAGTCTAAAGGAAAGCCCCCTCATTTGTATTCAGGAGTCTAACTTTTAATGTGAATGGTTTAGTATTGGAAGTGAAACGCAGGTAGGTGGAAGCGACATTGTGAAGGTATGATGTGGACGTAGGTTATATTCAGGGGGATAATTTCAAGTATTGAAGGGATTTGAGGTTAATGGGTATGATGTCTGTGCTGGGAGTTCTGGCAGATTAAAGGGTGGGGTTGCAGTAGTCATCAAAGAGACAAGCCCTTTTACCTAGACATCATGGGAAGAGGGTGGGGGTGGGCATATAGTGCTGGTCGATGGGGTGTGGGGGTAAGGGTGTGTTTTTTAGGTGTATACATGCAGACGATAAATAATAGAAGGGTTAAGGAGGATTTTGTACGGGATTACTTGGTTTATTCTTTGCGTGGTCTGCCTGAGGTGACATTAATGGGTGGTGACTGGAATAGTGTAATAAAGAAGAAAGATGTGGAACCACGTGGGGCGGGATGTGTGTTGGGGGTTTTGAGGGAACTGGTGTGTAGTGTGGTTATGGTGGATGTAGTGGGAGGGGGAGGGTGTGGAGCATATGTTTATACGTAGGGGGTATGCGGCGAGGTTAGACAGGATTTATGTGACAAGGAGTGTGGAGGGTGCAAACTATTGATGTGAGGTTTTCAGATCATCAGGGTGTGCTGGTTGGTCTGGGCTGGGAGGGCATGGTTAGGTGGTTCGGGGGCTTTTGGAAACTAAATGTAAGTTTATTAAATGGGGAAGAGAACAGAATGGGTTTTGCTGAGTGGTGACAGGGGGTATAGGAGAAGGGGAGGGTTGAGGGGGATGTCGTGGGGTGGTAGGAAAGGGTAGCAAAACCAGGTATACAAACAGAGGGAGGAAGGTTAATCAATGGAAGTATGGATTGCAAAAATATTTTGAGGTGGGTGAGATAGTGGGATTAAGGAGCGGTTGAAAGGCATCCAGAATGAGAGATTTGATGAGGTTCGATTAATAGGTGATTTGGAGGATGTGCTATGGGGTGACAGGCCTTCTGCATGTGTATTAAGGAATTTTCATAAGGGGAGATTGGGGATGACTGTGATGGGAATGGAGGTGTGTGAGAACATGGACGGGTACGTGAAAGGTCAGAAGTTGAAGACGACAGAAGCGGTGAGTTTTTATCTGGATAAATGTTTTGCAAGTTATATGTGAATGGTGGGGAGTGGGGGAAGGGAGGGGGACATTTTGATTGAGGCTATCAAGGAGGTGTTGGAGAACCAGGATAGGGAGAGCATGGAAGGGGTGATAAGTGAAGATGAAGTATGGATGGCTGTGAATGCTATGAGTTGCAGAAAATCGCCTGGGATAGATGGTATATCCAATGATTTTTATGTGGAGAATTGGGGGATTATAAAAGAGTGTTTGGTGAAATTTTTAAATGGGATGAAGGTTGGTGGATGTATGGGGGAAGCACAGAGGACGGGTGTGGTGGTCCTTGTTAAAAAGAGGGACGATGGGACTACTATTAGGGATTATAGGCCGTTGGCACTAATGTGTGCCAATTATAAAATTTTCACGAAAGTGCTAGGGAATAGGTTAAAATGTGTAATTGGTCAAGTTATTGCAAAGGGGCAGTGTGGGATACCAGGTCAGAGTATGGCCTTGGGTCATGGGAGGATTAGGGATTTTATTGAGGGAAGTCAGGGTGGTGTGATTCTGGCTCTAGATTGGAAGGCTGCATATAATAGTGTTGACAGAGAGATTTTGTATGAGATTATGAGAAGACAGGGTTTTGGAGAGGAAGTTGTGGGATGGGTGGAGACTTTATATATGGAGACGAAAGTGTGTGTACAAGTGAATGGGTATGTGGGAAAGGAGGTGAACATAGGAAGAGGACTGCGGCAGGGGTGTCCTCTGTCACAGATTCTTTTCGCTTGCTTACAAAATCCCTTTTATAGTTTGATAGAAGTGGGTGTTTGGGAAAGGGGAGAGTGGAGGGGGGTGGAAACAGGCATAGTAGGATACATAGACGATATGACGGTCCTAGTAGGAGGGGAAGAGGGTATGAGGAATGTTAGTGGTATTATTAGTGTTTTTGAAAAGGCCACAGTAATGCAAGTGAACGGGGCTAAATCCAAATTGTAAGAGGTGGGAACATGGTTAGGGGGAGGGTTGGGGTTAAGGTATGGGTGGCCGATTGTGGAACCGTTGAAAATTTACGGGGTGGTATATATGAATGATTCTGAGAAAGCATGAAGTGAGAACTTGGTTGAGATAGTAGAGGGAGCGATTTGTAGGATGGGGGGTTGGAGGCCGGGGGATTTAACCTTGCAACAGTGGGTAATTGTCATAAATGCCATGATATATAGTAGATTGTGGCATGTGGCAGCGGTTTACCCGTTGTTGCTGGAGGATTTGAAGAGTTTGGAGTTGAAAGTTATGAGGAATGTGTGAGCATATGGGAAGGCATGGCTGAGAAAGGATGTGGTGAGGAAACGAGTGAGGGAGGGGGGTTTGGGGCTTATCCCGATAGAACGTATGTTGAAGTGTATGTATGTAAAGCATAGTTTTGCGAGGTTGGGTGGGGTTCCGCGGAAGACTGTGGGCAGGATGATGTGTGATTTATGTAGGTGGTGGAAGGGAAAGGAACTGAGTGAGTGTTTTGATTTGTTGAGGTATCTCTTGACTGTAAGGGAACCTCAGGGGTTGACAGCGTACAGCTTGGGGAGATTGGGAAGGGGGAGGAGTAGTCGAGAGCAAAGCAGTGTATCTGATGTACAATTGGAAGGAGATATGGGAGGGGTTTCGAAAGTTGAGGTTACTTTCAAGGGTAAGAGAATTGTTGTATCGTTTTCTACATGGGGTTGTAGCGTCGAGGGCCCTTCTGTTTCGGATGGGGTTAGTAGCTTCGCTGAGTTGTGGTAGAGGTGGGGTAGAGGAGACTGCTTTGCATGTAGTGTACTTTTGTGAATTTCTGGGAAACGTTAGATTATGGTTTGGGAGAGTATTACGTAACATGGGGGTCGACGCCCCCGCTGCCCGGTCCATGACCTAGCCTCAAGGTTTGATGAGGATCTGATCAACTAGGTTGTTACTGCTGGCCAAAGGGAAACAAACGTACAAGCCACAGCCCGGCTGGTTAGATACTGACTTTAGGTGCCTATCCAGCTCAATCTTGGAGATAGCCAGCTGTCTTGAAGATATCCAGGGGTCTTGACGACTGCCAGCGGCCTTGAAGACTGCCATAGGTCTTGAAGATAGCTGGGGTTCTATTGGTAATTCGTCTTATGTATACTGGGAGGCAACTGAACAGTCTTGGGCCTCTGACACTTATTATATTTTATCTTAGTGTGCACATGGCACTCCGGCCATCCATTGGAAAGATGTTGCACCACCTTCCGAATCTTTTTATTTCTTAGGAAGTGATTTCTGTGTGCAGATTTTGGACTAGTCCGTTTAACATTTTCCAAGTGTATATTATGATGTATCTTTCTCGCCTACTTTCCAGGAAGTACAAGTCAAGAGACTTCTACTCTTCCCAGTAATTTAGATGTTTCATTTTACTTATATGTTCATTCTTCAGGTCTGGTACTGTATATACCTTCAGTGGAAAGAGGCTGCAATATTCCTTCCTGGAGAGAAAAAAGTATTGGAAGAGAATTATCATTAGCTTTGCATCCCTAGTTTTGAAGGTTCTCATTATGCATCCTTTCATTTTCCATACCGTTGTGTTAGATACATTCTTGTGATCTTTGAAAGTGAGATCCTTTGACATTATAACTCCCAGGTCCTGGACTGTGAATGTTACGATAACTTATATCAAGAAGGTTGGTGTTGATACATTATAATTTAATATGAAATAATTGCGATCAAGCGATACAAGATGTAAAACAATCACATGCAGAGTTGAATGATAGCTGTAGGCCTTTCGTGTTGCAGTCAACACATCATCAGGAGCTTGTAATGATCCAGAAACTAATAGGAATTCTAAGCAGGTTAGTTCAAAGGAATGTTCCCCTGAACTATTATACCTGGACTTTGTATTTATTTCTAGGAGATTGCAAGCTCCTGATGATGTGTTGATTGCAACTCGAGAGGCCCAGAACTATTATTTAACTCCTCTTTAAGTTAGGATTTAATATTGTATTTTTTTCGTTATAATGGAGAGTAATTTTT
This sequence comes from Cherax destructor, assembly GCA_009830355.1. NCBI lineage: Eukaryota > Metazoa > Arthropoda > Malacostraca > Decapoda > Parastacidae > Cherax > Cherax destructor. Next base: position 23,751 of record WNWK01010920.1, read on the forward strand.
ACAACTGTTATTATGCATGATAACTGTAATTATGTGTAACTGTTCCTAAATAAATTAACTTACTTTCTAAGTTACTAACGTACTTAATAACATGCTAACTTGTTAACTTAATACCTTAATTACTAGTGATATTACTAATTTACTTAATGCAAGAAATATTTAAATGACAACTAAAATCTTAAAATAAATTTGGAATTATGACATCGCTAAAATTTAATCAATAGATCATTTAACCAAAAAAATTTATTAACATAAAGAAATAATTGGTTTATTACATTATTGAAAGTTTTTCATAATATAATTATTTATTTCAAGAGTTTTTGAAAACTTGCATAATAATTTGAAGTTTTTTAAATTAGAATTTTTTTGAGTTATATATAAATTAAAATTTATACTGATTAATATATAAAAAAATTATTAATTACAAAATAATTTTGAATATCCTTTGGATAATATTAAAATAAATATATACTTAATACTAGGTGAACAGTGACAGCAGGTGCATGGTAACTAACACCCAGGTACCAACTTACTGCTAGGTGAACTATGACAGCAGCTGCAAGGTAACTAACACCCATGTACCTACTTACTGCTATGTCAACAGGGACAGAAGGAGTCAGATAACTAACACCCAGGTACCTACTTACTGCTAGATGAACAGTGACAGCCGATGTAAGGTGACTAACACTCAGGTACCTGCTTACTGCTAGCTGGACAGACACAGTATGTGGAAGGTGACTAACACCCACGTACCTACATACAGCTAAGTTTACATTCTGCTGGCAGCTCCCGTACTGGTCGGTTGTCTGCAGCCTGACACCTGGTGGTGGTTTTGGGAGTTTTTCATTTTCACCAACATGGCGACTGGGAATAGAAGAAGAGTGAACAGCGTCTGTATAGAGGTCGTTCGTGGGGCTGTGTATCCTTCGACTGCGACGACTCTGCTTCCTGCTATCTCTGTGATATGTACGGCATTGAGATGGACAAATTATATGGCATAGCCCTGAACAGTGCCTCGAGAATTTTTGTGAAGATGGCGTATGCGAGTGTTTATGACAGGATCGTAAACAAATAACAAGATACAGTGATGAAGATGAATTCCAGCTTGGAGTTGAAGTTAAACGACGTATCTAGGTATTACACCTGTGTACGTGTTTGGAATGTGCCTTGTGAGGCTGATAGTGTTGACATTAGCAGTGTCTTCAAGGACAATGGGGTAGTGCATTCTGTGTCAGTGGGCCGGTGGATGGAGGAGCTGTATGTGGGCCTGCCGGAGGGTTCTTTTACCCTGAAAATGATGCTGCGACAGGCGATACCGTCGTATGTTGTCATGGAGGATTTTCATGAGTTATATATAAATTAAAATTTATACTGTGGATCTAAGTAGTTAGACTGTTGGGTTTAGTCCTGACTCTTTCTCTTCTACTTCAGCTCTTCCTCTCACCGGCTATTCTTCTTCTGTACCCACTTCCCCCTCGCCCCTAGTGGGTCCTTACCTGAGAGTCTGAACTGAACTGAAAACTGTGGCTCTCGGAACGAGAAACACCCCCAGGATTCTTCGATATATTTATAGAACATAGCAGAGGAGACATGTGTGTTAGTTTACTCACAGATTTACGCCATTATTGTTCTTCGTGGGCTATGTTTTCGATTGTGATTATATGTCTGTGTTAGTTTACGCACAGATTAGTGTCGTTTCTCGTGAACAGTGTTAAGTGCGTCAGAGCCGTGAGCCACGTGAGGGTGGCTAAGGGCTCCCTCCGAGGACCGGAGCCTCCCAGCCCTGAGCCCCGTGTGGGCGGCTGTGAGGTCACTGTCTGCAGCTCAGCTGCTGGTTCAGTCCCCACACCTACAGTCACCATGTCAGGCACAGGTGAGCGGCCTAAACGTTTATTGGAATGCGAGGACGAGTCGGAGGACGACGTGGGGCCGATGGGAGCCCCCACCAAGAAGGCCAAGGATGCTGTAGAGACTGCTGTATTTTCCGATCTGCCACTAGTTCAGCCGGCAGATGCTATCCAAGAAGATCTGGTCCCCCAGATGGACATGGGGGGCCACCAGGAGGCTGTGGCTCCTCAACAGGCGGGGTTGGGGCCCGACCAGGTACCTGCCCCAGTTGCATCAGCCACCCCAGAGGATGGGGAATGGCTGACTCCTCTTGGAAGACAGACTTCCCGCTCTGCTCGGACAAATGCAACCATGGCCTTCAACAAATTCAAGGTTCCCGATTACGGGTTTGTGAGGTATCTGGAGGGCATCCACCACCTCCAGCTCCGCTGCGAGTTCACTCTCAGGAACGAGATTTTGGTCGTTCCTCGGGACGAGGACTCATACGAGGTATTAAAAGGACTGGTTGTGACGCATCCCAGCATGGTGGAACTGATTGCTTGGGAGAAGGTGTACAAGGGGCTGCTCTTACACGTCCCTGTGCCCCTTCCATTGGACCCCATTTTGGAACTGCCCAATATTGTCAAGGCAGAGCGACTCACTGCCAAGGTGAACAAGGTGCCCACCCGACAGGTGCTGATACACCACAAAGGCCCACTCCCCACGCACCTGGACCTTGGGGTCTGGGGAAGGTTCAAGACCCGGCCGTACCTGACAGGCCCACTGCAGTGCTTCAACTGTCAGGGGTTCAATCATATTGCAGCCACCTGCCAGCGAGGGAAGACGTGGGGAGTGTGCAGCAAGGCACACGACTCGAAGGACTGCATTGCACTCCTCAAACAACCGACCAGCGAGACCTCTCGGCCGGAGCCCAAGTGTGCCAACTGCTCAAAGAGGCACCATGCCTGGAACCAGAGCTGTCCTGTGATGGTGCAGCACTGGCAGCGAGTGCGTCACCGGAACGGCTTGGCACCCGCGGCAACGCCCAATTTCAGACCTGCCCAACAACAGTCAGCATGGGCTCCAACCACAACACCACGGTTGCCACAGATGGGCGATACCTGCGAGTTCCCGGTACTGGGCTCCCAGCAGAGGCATCAGGGGGCAGTCAATGGCTTGCAGCCAGCAAGGTGGCCAAGAAGACAGAGTCACTGGGAAAAGTGACAACAGGCCAGGAACACTGCCCAGCAGGCCACTGCTGGGCACAGACTATCCACGCCATCTCGCCAGCATGCCTTTTCCCGAGGGCAGGCCCCTCCTGCGAATGTCCAGAGTCAAGCAGCGGCTCCCGCCAGGAGACCCGGACGTCCACGGCCACCCGGCCGGACCCAGGGTGCACCAGCTTATGCAGCTGCAGTGTCGACAGCCACCCAAACTTACCCGCTGGCTCAGGACCAGCACCAAGAGTCGTCCAACCCAACGCCTACAGAGGTAATGGTAGATTCATTTCCTACTCGTCTGAAGAAAACCGTTGGGGTCATCTCAGAGCTCCTCACTCGCCTGCTGCCGTCGGCGGAGGACAGGGGCGCCTGCAGACAGCTCCTGTCGTGGATGCTAGGCGTTGTCCTCTTGGACAGGAAGGACTCAATGGAACTTCAAGCCATCATCCAAGAGTCCTTCCAGTCCGTGATGGAGGAGACCCCGGGGTCACCAACAACGGAGGACAACATGTCCCAGGCGGAGATGGAATCAGAGGGTCCCCTCTACTCCCCTTGAAGATCCTTCAGTGGAACATTTGTGGGCTACGGCGGAAACTTCACTTAGTGATTGAAGCTGCGGTACAAGATGAGATCGATGTCTTCCTGCTCCAGGAGACACTTACCGAACCACCACATCAATCACCGCCACGTATCCCGGGATTCTCGGTTTACCTTCAGCGCCTGGAAGGCATTGGCAGGGTCACAGCAGTCTACGTCAGGAATACTATCCCTCACTCTATCTCCACTGACCCCATCGACTGCGGGGAGGGCGTGGAGGTACAGGCCGCCACCTTACACCTTCCGGATGGACCTCTCATGATTTACAATATATACAGAAGCCCTAGGTCCACCCTTGACATTTCAGAGGTGGCTGCACTCGCCTCCCTGGAGGGTCTTATTGTGGCTGGGGATGTCAATGTCCATCACCCAATACTTAATTCTGCCTCCCCCACCAACGCGGCAGGGAGGCACCTTGCGACTGTGCTGGAGGATGTACCTGAGATCGCCCTCCTCAACAATGGGTAGCCAACCCATCACTACGGTGGCCGTCTGGACATCACACTCATCTCCAGACGGCTGCTCTCAAGTGCAAGTTGGGAGGTCCACCCCCGTCTAACCAGTGATCACTTTGCAGTAGTAACTACGCTGATGGTCCAGCGGCACCCACCTCCTACGCATACCCCCAGATGGAATCTCAAGAAGGCCGACTGGCCGTGCTTCCGAGAGGTCATCGAGCGCTGGTGGGCGGAGACTACTCTACCAGATGATCCAGATGAGGCGGCTCAGAACCTACAGGCAGCCTTCACGTTGGCAGCTGAGGCAGCCGTACCTAGGATTATGGGCAGGGGGTCATACAAGCGTTACTGGTGGTTCTACAATGAGGTAATCAAGGAACAGAACCACCGCATCAATGTCGTCCGCAAGATGCACAGGCGCAATCCCACGGCCGAGTCCATGCATCTGCTAAGGGAAGTGGTGCGGCATGCGCGCAATGTCTCGCACAGGGTCCGGCAGGCTAAATGGTTTGAGTGGTGTGCCTCCCTCAGCTACTCCACCACCTTATCTGAGTATGGACCAAGCTACGAATGGCCACTGGGCAGTGTCGCAGTGTGGCTCGAGCACACCCAGATCCTGCAGCAGAGGTTGAGCGACTGGTGGAACTCTTCACCTCCAGAGCGGCTATGGCTCAACTGCCTCAGGATCTCCAGGACCTACAGAACACTCTCCTTCCTAGAAGGGTGGGGGCGATCCAAGCAGCTTGCCAGGCAAAGGATTCCACCGACGAAGACTTCACTGACTGGGAGCTCCAGGCAGCCTTCACATCTCATCGGGACACTGCACCTGGGCATGATGGTGTTACCTATGGCATGATCACTCGGTCTGGCCAGTCTGGTCACGAAGCTGTCCTGGGGGTCATCAACCGGACTTGGAGAGCCGGCAGACTCCCTGCTGTATGGAAGGAGGCTGACATCATACAATTCCTAAACCCGGGGATCCTGGCAGTGTGAGACCCATCTCCCTCACCAGTTGCATCTCCAAGGTGTCTGAGAGGATGGTGCTGGAGCGACTGAGGTGGAAGCTTGGCCCTCCTCATAGACACCTCTATGGGTTCACCAAAGGAGTGGGCACATTTGAAAGCCTTACAACCCTACTGGCCAGCATTGGGTCAGACGCCCAAGCTCACATTGTTGTCTTCCTCGACCTTGAGAAAGCTTTCGAGCTCGCCAGTGCACCTGCTGTCCTTGCACTCTTGGCCCGCAGAGGAGTTAAGGGCAGGCTGCTTGCATGGCTTCGATCCTATCTCCAGGACAGGCGCGCCCGGGTCCGTTTCCAGGGGCATACCTCTTCTCTCAAGACCCTCGAAAATGGCACTCCACAGGGCGGGGTGCTTAGTCCCGCCCTGTTCAATGTACTGATGCACCAGCTTGTGAGCTTGCCTTTCTCCACAGGCACCTTCCTGCTCAGCTACGCCGATGACCTGGCGCTTGTCATATCCAGGAAGCGCCGGCTGTTGCACCGAGCCCAGGAGGACCTCGATCTACAGGCTTCCACCTGCCTTCGCCTGGGGCTCAAGATATCTGCAGCAAAATCCAAAGCCATGATCCTTCGCACTAGGGAACCCAATGAGAGGCTGCGGATCCTGGGCATCAACCTGGAATGGGTTCACAGCTATAGGTACCTTGGCATCTACATTGACAAGCAACTCACCTTCCAGAAACATGTACGCCACATCAAAGAGAGAGCTCTACAGAGGGTCCGGGCAATGAGTGCCATGGCCAACCCTAATGTCGGGGCTATCCTCGAGGTCATGAGGTTGTTCTACATACAGGCCGTACGCTCGCTCATCGACTACGAGGCGCTTGCTCTGGTTCACGCCAGGCCCACGAACAACAAGTGTCTCTGTGTAGTCCAAAACACAGCTGTACGGGCCATGCTGGGGGCGCCTAGGTGGGCCAATGTGGTGGCTCTGAACTTCGAGGCGCAGCTGCAGCCCCTTGAGGACAGGATCCAACTTATAGCTGCCAGGAGGATAGCAAAGTACCTCCGCCTCCCAGGAGCTGAAAAACTGATGAGGGATATACGGGTCCACCAGGGACATGTCATACCAATGCACCGCGGCCGCCGGTGGTTGTGGTCAGTTGCAGATGCCACAAGGAAGCTCCTGCCCATGCCATTGCTCCAGGATGGAGGCTGCGACAGACCTGCAGCAAACTACACGGTACCGCCCCTTGGGCGCAGAGCTGTTGGCAGTGCACTGGACAGCCCTACCAGGCAGCAAGAGGCATTTTCCCCAGCACATTCTGCAACAACTTGCTTCAGCTAGCATTACGGGTGTGGAAACCCCTGGGTGTGTGCCATATTACACTGATGGCTCCAGAGACTCAGAGGCGGGCCGAACAGCTACTGGGATGTTCCACAGCAATCTGACGGCAGGATGGCGCCTCCCAGACCATTGCACCATACTCCAGGCTGATCTCTACGCCATTCAACGAGCTCTGCAGCATGCGATTGCAGACCATCAGCATCCTCCCGTCATCCATGTTGATTCCAAGTCAGCAATCCAGGCAATTATGCACAAAGAGCCAAGGGACAACATACACTTACTCACGTCCATTCGGGGCGACCTGCAGACGCTCATGGCCCAGGGTCGCAGAGCCACCATCAACTGGATCCCAAGCCATGTGGGTATCCCAGGCAATGATGCAGCAGATGAGGCTGCTAAGGCCGCAACGCTCGAGGCACAGCCACGTGGTGCAATCGCCATCAGCCTCAGCCAGATTATGCTATGGGCTACCAGTGCGGCCAGGCGCCCACTTCCTGACCCTGGGGATTCCCCGGGGCCGCCGCTGGTATGACAGGGCGACTCACAGGGCGCCCCCTCCAACCATTCGGAAGCAGCCCAGGGAACTGCGGGTGGCTATCCACCGCCTGCGCTTAGGGTATCCCACCACTGCACAGATCATTGAACAAGCAAGAGAGGAGCTCTGTGCCCACTGTGACCGGATGGTTTCCACTCCCCTGGTGCACTACCTGTTAGACTGCCAAGCTACATTGCCCCTTCGCCGCTGACACTTCCCGATGACCCCAGTGGGGCGGGCCCGGATAGATGAGGCGGAACATCTGGTGTACTTGGCTGTTAAAGATTTGGAGACCTTACTCCCAGTCATTGCATGTCACCCGCACCCCCACTGACGTCACTGTGAAGGCCTGCTGAGGGCCTCCGTTGCACCCTGCACCGACTACCATTGGAGCAACTACCTTTTGGGACTTCGTTTGTCCATAGATTCGGAGAGGACCCCTCTTCCCACCAAAGGAATACCACACATGTACCTTTAACGTCGATACATGACACTTCCCTACAGGGGAACCGATGCCGGGTCGACAAATTGGAAGAGACCCGGGCCGGGATCCATACCGGCAGATCATATAGAATAGAATAGAATACTGATTAATATATAAAAAAATTATTAATTTTAAAATAATTTTGAATATCCTTTGGATAATATTAAAATAAATATATACTTAATACTAGGTGAACAGTGACAGCAGGTGCAAGGTAACTAACACCCAGGTACCAACTTACTGCTATGTCAACAGGGACAGAAGGAGTCAGATAACTAACACCCAGGTACCTACTTACTGCTAGATGAATAGTGACAGCCGATGTAAGGTGACTAACAGCCAGGTACCTACTTATTGCTGGGTGAACAGTGAGATCAGGTGTAAGGTGACTAACACCCAGGTACCTGCTTACTGCTAGCTGGACAGACACAGTATGTGGAAGGTGACTAACACCCACATACATACATACAGCAACATGGCGACTGGGAATAGAAGAAGAGTGAACACCATCTGTATAGAGGTCGTTCGTGGGGCTGTGTATCCTTCAACTGCGACGACTCTGCTTCCTGCTATACTCTGTGATATGTACGGCATTGAGATGGACGAATTATATGGCATAGCCCTGAACAGTGCCTCGAGAATTTTTGTGAAGATGGCGTCGGCGAGTGTTTACGACAGGTTCGTAAACAAATATCAAGATAAGGTGATGAAGATGAATTCCAGCTTGGAGTTGAAGTTAAAAGACGTATCCAGGTATTACACCTGGGTACGTGTTTGGAATGTGCCTTGTGAGGCTGATAGTGTTGACATTAGCAGTGTCTTCAAGGACAATGGGGTAGTGCATTCTGTGTCAGTGGGCCAGTGGATGGAGGGGCTGTATGTGGGCCTGCCGGAGGGTTCTTTTACCCTGAAAATAATGCTGCGACAGGCGATACCGTCGTATGTTGTCATGGAGGATTTTCATACACAGGTCTACGTGACATACTTGGGACAGCGGAGAACCTGTCGCCTCTGTGGCTCTTTTGAGCATGTGGCAGCTGTGTGTGAGAGGCGGCAGATGCCAAGGCGAGAGGATGTGCATGTGGAACATGAAGTGGAAAGAGGGAACAGTGAAGTGGAGTGAGAGGTGGCCCCTGAAACGTAGGGGAAATGGAGTGAGATAATGGAGAGGGAGGAGGTGGTGTGTTGCACTATCTCTGATGTGACGCAAGAGAAGGGGTAGGCAGAAGAGAGGGTCCAGGAGTACCGTATAGATTTAAGTTTGGATGACCCATTACAGGATATGCTTATGGGACTGTTGGACAGTTCGCAGGCTGAGGACGTGATTGGCAGTGAAAGGGATGTGGTGAGGAGTGTTCCTGGAGAGGAAAGAGCAGTGGACGACATGGATAAGACAGATGTGTTAGTATGTCAGGAAGTGAAGGCTGACATTCACAAGAGTGAGAGTGGAGATAGTATGGATGTTGTGGGTGAATCTCGGAAACGGTCAGCCAGGTCGTCGGACAGTAACGATGTCCTGACGCCAGGTCAGAGATCCTGTAAAAAAGCCTGGGTGGAGGTGGCACAACAGGGAAAGGGTGGTGTGAAAAGTCCTGAGGGAGCCCAGGGTGGGAAGTGTAATGGCAGAGTGATGGGCTCAGGTAAAGGAATCGGGCCAGTGCCACATAAGTCTAAAGGAAAGCCCCCTCATTTGTATTCAGGAGTCTAACTTTTAATGTGAATGGTTTAGTATTGGAAGTGAAACGCAGGTGGGTGAAAGCGACATTGTGAAGGTATGATGTGGACGTAGGTTATATTCAGGAGTATAATTTCAAGTATTGAAGGGATTTGAGGTTAATGGGTATGATGTCTATGCTGGGAGTTCTGGCAGATTAAAGGGTGGGGTTGCAGTAGTTATCAAAGAGACAAGCCCTTTTACCTAGATCTCATGGGAAGAGGGTGGGGGTGGGCGTTTAGTGTGGGTCGATGGGGTGTGGGGGTAAGGGTGTGTTTTTTAGGTGTATACATGCGGACGATAAATAATAGAAGGATTAAGGAGGATTTTGTACGGGATTACTTGGTTTATTCTTTGCGTGGTCTGCCTGAGGTGACATTAATGGAGGGTGACTGGAATAGTGTAATAAAGAAGAAAGATGCGGAACCACGTGGGGCGGGTTGTGTGTTGGGGGTTTTGAGGGAACTGGTGTGTAGTGTGGGTATGGTGGATGTAGTGGGAGGGGGAGGGTGTGGAGCATATGTTTATACATAGGGGGTATACGGCGAGGTTAGACAGGATTTATGTGACAAGGAGTGTGGTTGTGTGGAGGGTGCAAACTATTGATGTGGGGTTTTCAGATCATCAGGGTGTGCTGATTGGTCTGGGCTGGGAGGGCATGGTTAGGTGGTTCAGGGGCTTTTGGAAACTAAATGTAAGTTTATTAAATGGGGAAGAGAACAGAATGGGTTTTGCTGAGTGGTGGGAGGGGGTATGGGAGAAGGGGAGGGTTGAGGGGGATGTCGTGGGGTGGTAGGAAAGGGTAGCGAAACCAGGTATACAAAGAGAGAGAGGAAGGTTAATCAATGGAAGTATAGATTGCAAAAATATTTTGAGGTGGGTGAGATAGTGGGATTAAGAAGTGGTTGAAAGGTATCCAGAATGAAAGATTTGATGTGGTTCGATTAAAAGGTGGTTTGGAGGATGTGCTATGGGGTGACAGGCCTTCTGCATGTGTATTAAAGAATTTTCATAAGGGGAGATTGGGGATGACTTTGATGGGAATGGAGGTGTGTGAGGACAAGGACAGGTACGTGAAAGGTCAGAAGTTGAAGACAACAGAAGCGGTGAGTTTTTATCTGGATAAATGGTTTGCAAGTTATATGTGAATGGTGGGGAGTGGGGGAATGGAGGGGACATTTTGATTGAGGGTATCACGGAGGTGTTGGAGAACCAGGATAGGGAGAGCATGGAAGGGTTGATAAGTGAAGATGAAGTATGGATGGCTGTGAATGGTATGAGTCGCAGAAAATCGCCTGGGATAGATGGTATATCCAATGATTTTTATGTGGAGAATTGGGGGATTATAAAAGAGTGTTTGGTGAAATTGTTAAATTGGATGAAGGTTGGTGGATGTATGGGGAAGCACAGAGGACGGGTGTGGTGGTCCTTGTTAAAAAGAGGGACGATGGGACTACTATTAGGGATTATAGGCCGTTGGCACTAATGTGTGCCAATTATAAAATTTTCGTGAAAGTGCTAGGGAATAGGTTAAAATGTGTAATTGGTCAAGTGATTGCAAAGGGGCAGTGTGGGATACCAGGTCAGAGTATGGCCTTGGGTCATGGGAGGATTAGGGATTTTATTGAGGGAAGGCAGGGTGGTGGGATTCTGGCTCTAGATTGGAAGGCTGCATATAATAGTGTTGACAGAGAGATTTTGTATGAGATTATGAGAAGACAGGGTTTTGGAGAGGAAGTTGTGGGATGGGTGGAGACTATATATAGGGAGACGAAAGTGTGTGTACAAGTGAATAGGTATGTGGGAAAGGAGGTGAACATGGGAAGAGGACTGCGGCAGGAGTGTCCTCTGTCACAGATTATTTTTGCTTGCTTACAAAATCCCTTTTATAGTTTGATAAAAGTGGGTGTTTGGGAAAGGGGAGAGTGGAAGGGGGTGGAAACAGGCATAGTAGGATCCATAGACGATATGACGGTCCTAGTAGGAGGGGAAGAGGGTATGAGGAATGTTAGTGGTATTATTAGTGTTTTTGGAAAGGCCACAGTAATGCAAGTGAACGGGGCTAAATCCAAATTGTTAGAGGTGGGAACATGGGTAGGGGGAGGTTTGGGTTTAAGGTATAGGTGGCCGATTGTGGAACAGTTGAAAATTTGTGGGGTGGTATATATGAATGATTCTGAGAAAGCATGAAGTGAGAACTTGGTTGAGATAGTATGGGGAGCGATTTGTAGGATGGGGGGTTGGAGGCCGGGGGATTTAACCTTGCAACAGTGGGTAATTGTCATAAATGCTATGATATATAGTAGATTGTGGCATGTGGCAGCGGTTTACCCGTTGTTGCTGGAAGATTTGAAGAGTTTGGAGTTGAAAGTTATGAGGAATGTGTGAGCATATGGGAAGGCATGGCTGAGAAAGGATGTGGTGAGGAAACGGGTGAGGGAGGGGGTTTGGGGCTTATCCCGATAGAAGGTATGTTGAAGTGTATGTATGTAAAGCATAGTTTTGCGAGGTTGGGTGGTGTTCGGCGGAAGACTGTGGGCAGGGTGATGTGTGATTTATGTAGATAGTGGAATGGAAAGGAACTGAGTGAGTGTTTTGATTTGTTGAGGTATCTCTTGACTGTAAGGGAACCTCAGGGGTTGACAGCATGCAGCTTGGGGAGGTTAGGAAGGGGCAGGAGTAGTCGAGAGCAAGGCAGTGTATCTGATGTACAATTGGAAGGAGATATGGGAGGGGTTTCGAAAGTTGAGGTTACTTTCAAGGGTAAGAGAGTTGTTGTATCGTTTTCTACATGGGGTTGTAGCGTCGAGGGCCCTTCTGTTTCGAATGGGGTTAGTAGCTTCGCTGAGTTGTGGTAGAAGTGGGGGTAGAGGAGACTGCTTTGCATGTAGTGTACTTTTGTGAATTTCTGGGAAACGTTAGATTATGGTTTGGGAGAGTATTACGTAACATGGGGGTCGACGCCCCCGCTGCCCGGTCCATGACCTAGCCTCGAGGTGGATGAGGATCTGATCAACTAGGTTGTTACTGCTGGCCACAGGCAAACAAACATACAAGCCATACCCCAGCTGGTCAGATACTGACTTTAGGTGCCTGTCCAGCTCAATCTTGGAGACAGCCAGCTGTCTTGAAGATATCCAGGGGTCTTGACGACTGCCAGCGGCCTTGAAGACTGCCATAGGTCTTGAAGATAGCTGGGGTTCTATTGGTAATTCGCTTTATGTATACTGGGAGGCAACTGAACTGTCTTGGGCCTCTGACACTTATTATATTTTATCTTAGTGTGCACATGGCACTCCGGCCATCCATTGGAAAGATGTTGCACTGCCTTCCGAGTCTTTTTATTTCTTAGGAAGTGATTTCTGTGTGCAGATTTTGGACTAGTCCGTTTAACATTTTCCAAGTGTATATTATAGTAAGTAAGTTTATTCAGGTATACACAAATACATTTACATACATTATCATACATAGAAGCATATGTGTAGAGAACCTAGGATAACCCAAAAAAGTCAGACAGAGTGACTTATTTCCATTAGGGTCCTTTACTTATTTCCATGATGTATCTTTCTCGCCTACTTTCCAGGAAGTACAAGTCAAGAGACTTCTACTCTTCCCAGTAATTTAGATGTTTCATTGTACTTATATGTTCATTCTTCAGGTCTGGTACTGTATATATCTTCAGTGGAAAGAGGCTGCAAATGTACAGCAATATTCCTTCCTGGAGAGAAAAAAGTATTGGAAGAGAATTATCATTAGCTTTGCATCCCTAGTTTTGAAGGTTCTCATTATGCATCCTTTCATTTTCCATACCGATGTGTTAGATACATTTTTGTGATCTTTGAAAGTGAGATCCTTTGACATTATAACTCCCAGGTCCTGGACTGTGAATGTTACGATAACTTAGATCAAGAAGGTTGGTGTTGATACATTATAATTTAATATGCAATAATTGGGATCAAGCGATAAAAGATGTAAAGCAATCACATGCAGAGTTGAATGATAGCTGTTCCTTTCGTGTTGCAGTCAACACATCATCAGGAGCTTGTAATGATCCAGACACTAATAGGAATTCTAAGCAGGTTAGTTCATAGGAATGTTCCCTTGAACTATTATACCTTGACTTTGTATTTATTTCTAGTACATTGCAAGCTCCTGATGATGTGTTGATTGCAACTCGAGAGGCCCAGAACTATTATTTAACTCCTCTTTAAGTTAGGATTTAATATTGTATTTTTTTCGTTATAATGGAGAGTAATTTTTACAACTGTTATTATGCATGATAACTGTAATTATGTGTAACTGTTCCTAAATAAATTACCTTAACTTATTTTCTAAGTTACTAACGTACTTAATAACATGCTAACTTGTTAACTTAATACCTTATTTACTAGTGATATTACTAATTTACTTAATGCAAGAAATATTTAACTGACAACTAAAATCTTAAAATATATTTGGAATTATGACATCACTAAAATTTAATCAATAGATCATTTAACCAAAAAAATTTATTGACATAAATAAATAATTGTTTTATTACATTTTTAAACTTTTTTATAAAATAATTAGATTAGTTCAATAGTTTTTGAAATCTTGCATAATAATTTGAAGTTTTTTAAATTAAAATTATTTTTGAGTTATATATAAATTAAAATGTAAATTGACAGCTTTAAATTAACAAGGCAACATGCCTAATATAAGAGTCAGACTTCGTGTCACTGGTGACAAGAAGTCCAAAAGAGAAATACTTGACTGCATTCGCAGTAATGCCACGGTGGCACCAGTGGATATCTTTGATACCTATGCTGGTGCAATTCTACTGCTCTCTTCGGAAGAGGAACTATTGCACCTACTAAAGAGGAATGTTCTTGACAAACTCGCCAATGAAGGAGTCACTCCCATTCCCCCTGACAACTTCCAGGCACAGCGCTCTGTGTTCGTTGCACGCATCAACAGCATCATGCGTGAGCATACTGCTGATGAACTCGTTGAGGAGATCAATCAGGAAAATGGGTTCAAGGTTCTCCAGGCATACAAATTCAACAGGAATGCGGCCAACCAACAATCGCTGAAGCTCATTCTTGAGACTCCTGATGAGGCCAAGCTTGTTTGTGAACAAGGCCTGAAATGTTTTGGCATGAAATGCACACCTGATTAAGTGAGTATGGAAAGGTTTGTCCCAATTACCCAATGCTACAGATGCTACCAGTTTGGGCATAACACCAACAAATGCAACAAGGAGCAAACCGTTTGCAGTATCTGTGCTGGAGAACATGTTCATAGGGAATGCCCCAACAGGAGCAAACCCAAGTGCATCCTCTGTGGCGATAAGCACCACGCTGTCTCCCCTGGCTGCCCCACCAGGAAGGCTGCAATTCAGAAAATCCTGGACAACAGGAAGTCAGCACTGAATAACAGAAACACTGATCAGTCACCTCCCATTGTGTCCCAAGGAGCCTTCCCCAGCCTACCAATCTCTGGCAGTGCCTCCACTGCTACCTCTTCATCCAACAATGCCAGTGCCCCCACTGCTACCACTTCAACCAACAATGCCTGGAACCAACCAATATCCCACCCACCCCATCCAACTCCAACCTACTCTACTCCTAGCCCACCCCAATCTCAAGGTACACCTTTCTACCCTATTCCCCCTGGGCCCATCCAAGAGGGAGTAATGAAGAGCACTGCCTTCTATTTGATAGCAAAGGACCTGGCAAAGGGTGATGACCGGCTATGCTGCACCCTCCTCAATGCCTTGTTTGAAGCCAATGGTTCCACAGTCATACAATATCCAGACATAGTGCGATCTCATATGGGATCTTCCCCACAAACTCTGGCCCCTACCCAACCAGCCCCTCGCAGGGAAGTGACGATCCCGGCACCGGCTACAGAAGCTGTTGCACAATCTACTGCCTTTGAGGCTAACCTAACTGACCGCACAGGTTCAGAACTCCCCGCCAATGAGGCTGACCTAACTGACCACACAGGATCAGAACCCACCGCCATTGAGGCTGACCAAACTGACCGCCCAGGCTCCCACGCTACTCAGAGGGAGACAGCCATTGGGCAACTAGATAGTCTTGATGAACTAGACCTCCAACACCAAGAACCAGTGTCCCCTATTTCAAGCAACAGCAGTTCCGAGACCCCAGTACACCAGAGGGACACAGACTCGGACATGAGTTCGGGATCAGAGAATGAGTCTGAATTGTCACCTGATGTTACCATTACCAATAGCAGCGATGAAGCCTCTCTATTCTCGCAGGTAAACACCCAGGAGTATACCCTCCCTACCCCTTTGAAACACACTGGCAGGCGCAACCAACTCCATCGGGACTGCACCTTCAAACGTACCTCCTCTGCTTGCAGCTATACACCTAAGCACGTAAAATAATGGGGATCACAATTCTGCAAATCAACATTCACCACTTCTTCAACAACCGCTACCTTTTTGAAATAGAGTTGTGTAACCACAACCCAGACATTATCCTCCTCAACGAAACAGCAGCCAGACCTGACCAACACATAAAACTCCCTGGTTACTCAACACTCGAGAAATCCAGAGGGCCTTATAGTGGAGTAGCCATCCTTGTGAAGCGGGGATATGAATTCCGTAACATCCATGTCGAAGAGGACAACATCCTAGCAATAGAACTGCTGACCTCATATGGCCGACTCGTAGTGGGAACAGGCTACTTTCCCCCCAGACAGCCGTACATTGAGTCTATCCCCTTACATAGATTACTTAGTCGAAACGTCCCTACAGTCCTCACAGGGGATTTCAATGCCCACCACCCCGCTCTCTTTAACTGTGGCGCCGCCATCCCGCAGGGTGACCATAAAGGGAAACAACTCTTCAACCTAATAGCGGCAAGAAATCTATCATTCCAGGGCCCATTCTTTAAATCATATGTGGGCCCCCACCCAGGGACTCCTGACATAGTACTCACCAACAGGGACTGCGATCTGTTCCACTGCAAAGTGTCCCCGGGCGGCAACGTCGGCTCTGACCATATCCCTGTCATAATTAAGCTACAATCCACCCCATTCCGCACACCCATCCGCCCTAAACCCAACCTGAAAACACTTGGCTTCGACCCCTTCAGGGATTACCTAGCAAACGACCAGACTATTCTTCTTGACAACCAACCCTCCACTGCAATAGATGTGGCGATCGCATCTCTGCACAAAAGAATCACCGAGGCCACTGAAGCATGCTGCCAACTAACCACCTCCAGGGTTTACCAACAGTACAAACCAACTAGGGAAATAAAAGACAGAATGAACAATTATCAAGCTGAATGTAGAAGGAACCTCCTCTCAGGCCAGCCCACTCGCGATGTACTCCTAAGAATGAGAAGGGAATTAATAACCCTAATCACCCAGCACAAAAGAGACCTATGGAAATACCTTGTGCTTCAAGCTAATCAGTATAAGCGACAACCAGAACGATTCTGGAGCAAGATCCGCAGACTACTGGGGGCTAAGCACTCACCCACTCAACTCCTCACACACTCATTCACTAATGACGTTGGCGAGGAGGTGACCACCTTGCTCGATGACCCACAGGATCAAGTTGATTTGATGAGAGAGGTGTGGAAGAAAATTCTATCTCACAATGTCAGCAGAAGATTTAACAACAACCATTACGTGTGGGTCAATCAGTGGCGTGACGAGAACTGGGAAGACTTCCAGCCAATATTAACAATTGATACATCTTCTCTGGAACCAGAGCACCCTCTCACAAGGCCAATCATCCTTAAGGAAATGACCCAAGTCATTGGACGAATGAGAAATAAGGCCCCTGGCCCCTCAGGCATAACAGTAAAACAGATAAAATACCTACCCCGTAATTGCAAGATGTCCCTATTAAACATCTTAAATGCTATCCTGGCGTCTGGCCACTTCCCTACATCATTTAAAACAGCTAAGATGATCTTCATCTCTAAACCCAATAAGGACACCCGTAACCCAGAAAATTACAGACCTATCTCTCTACTAGAAGTCGCTGGCAAAGTCTTTGAGAAAATCATTTCCAATAGACTGAACTACTACATTGAATTCAATCACTTTTTCTCAGAAAAACAGTTTGGTTTCAGGTCCCATCGTGGAACGCAGCATGCTATCAACATCATCTATGATGCTGCTGTAAGCCTGAGGAATCAAGGACACCTGGCCCTAATTGCAACGAGGGATGTTCACAAAGCCTTCGACAGCCTCTGGCACGATGGGCTTATATTCAAACTGGCTGATCTACCAGATCATAACTGGACCTTTCTCAGGCTCATATTCAACTTCCTAACAGGCCGAAGCATCATCCCCAACTTTAATGGCAAATCGGCAGTCCCATTCACCCCAACAGCTGGAGTACCACAAGGCTCATGCCTAAGCCCCATACTCTTCAATATCTATGTTAATGACCTCCCGCAACCAGAACATAATGACACCATCATCACCCAATTTGCAGACGACGTGATTCATGTTGTGTCATCCGCCCCCATAACAGGTGCAACAAAATACAGGAGAGTAATAGCGAAAATGAATGAAGAATTACGAAGAACTGCTAATTGGGAGAAAAAGTGGAGAATCACAACTAACCCAGAAAAAGTCCTCATTAGCACCATTGGCTGTCTCCCGGAAACCATAGAAGACAAAGGAGGTATCTCCATAAGAGGATCACGGGTCGGTATCAGAAACCCTAACAAAATCCTGGGATATGAGATCGACAGATTACTTAACTTCACTTCTCACATCTCTAAAAAAGTGAATCTAGCTAAAGCCCGCCTCAGCCAACTATTCAGATTCAAAGAAGCACCACCCCACATCAAGAAGCACCTCTACAAGATGATGATCAGACCTCTGTTGGAATATCCTTGCGTACCACTATCACTTACAACTAAAACCAACAGGCTGCGGCTTCAACGAGTCCAGAACAAAGCCCTCCGCTTTATCACTGGGACCAGATTAAGAGACAGAATCAGAACTGAAGACCTACATATACAACAAGAACTCGATGCAATTAATGTAAGGATAGATAAACTAGCGAAAAGACAGCTATACGACATGCAAGAATTATATGTACCGGATAGAGAACACCCCCCACAACCGGTAAACACAACCGACTATGTCATCACCACACCTCCCCACCGAACCCAAAGAATGACTCTGCAGCAAAGAGTTAGGCGCTACATCCACAATGACAACTACCCACGACCCAGAATCCTGAGTGATCTTCCCGTCGAACCAGAAGAGTGGGTACCACCAGTCCCAGTCTATGTTCAACAACATAGATAAATACTCCCCATTTATGGGTGACCTACCTTTTCCAAACTACATCTTACAACTACCATTGTAACACCTACGACCTTCCTATTTTAGGACACCACCTCAGAAACTGCTTGAACAACTCCGGGCTAGCTACCAACATCAAAAGCCCTACAACTACCACCTGTTGAAACTGCTCGTCCAGTACCGGGCTAACCACCATCAACACCAAATGCCCAGAAACTACCACCTTTTGCGGCAGCCTTGCCTGAAAAAAAAAAAAAAAAAAAAAAATATGATTACTATAAATAGTATGCATTCTCCCAACTCGGTGTCATGTTGTGATACAGTAGTATACCTGTGTGCAACTGATGGGGTGAAGGCATATCCTCCTCATAAAATTTACCTATGTATTACTCTACATACACACACACTTATTATGTTGCGCCAAAGTGGATAGGCCACTTACCTTTATAACCCTAACCTCCCCCTCTCCCCTCCCACCTATTTTCCCAATTTCCATCCTTACCCATCCTTCTTCCTTCCCCATCTTACCGACGCTCTGGTCAATCAAGCTCAAAGCTCATTAATATATAAAAAAATTATTATATATAAAATAATTTTGAATATCCTTTGGATAATATTAAACTAAATATATACTTAATACTAGGTGAACATTGACAGCAGGTGCAAGGTAACTAACACCTATGTACCTACTTACTGCTATGTTAACAGGGACAGGAGTCAGATAACTAACACCCAGGTACCTACTTACTGCTAGATGAACAGTGACAGCCGATGTAAGGTGACTAACAGCCAGGTACCTACTTATTGCTGGGTGAACAGTGAGATCAGGTGTAAGGTGACTAACACCCAGGTACCTGCTTACTGCTAGGTGGACAGACACAGTATGTAGAAGGTGACTAACACCCATGTACCTACATACAGCTAAGTTTACATTCTGCTGGCAGCTCCCGTACTGGTCGGTTGTCTGCAGCCTGACACCTGGTGGTGGTTTTGGGAGTTTTTCATTTTCACCAACATGGCGACTGGGAATAGAAGAAGAGTGAACACCGTCTGTATAGAGGTCGTTCGTGGGGCTGTGTATCCTTCGACTGCGACGACTCTGCTTCCTGCTATCCTCTGTGATATGTACGGCATTGAGATGGACGAATTATATGGCATAGCCATGAACAGTGCCTTGAGAATTTTTGTGAAGATGGCGTCGGCGAGTGTTTACGACAGGATCGTAAACAAATATCAAGATTAGGTGATGAAGATGAATTCCAGCTTGGAGTTGAAGTTAAAAGACGTATCCAGGTATTACACCTGGGTACGTGTTTGGAATGTGCCTTGTGAGGCTGATAGTGTTGACATTAGCAGTGTCTTCAAGGACAATAGGGTAGTGCATTCTGTGTCAGTGGGCCGGTGGATGGAGGGGCTGTATGTGGGCCTGCCGGAGGGTTCTTTTACCCTGAAAATGATGCTGCGACAGGCGATACCGTCGTATGTTGTCATGGAGGATTTTCATACACAGGTCTACGTGACATACTTGGGACAGAGGAGAACCTGTCGCCTCTGTGGCTCTTTTGAGCATGTGGGAGCTGTGTGTGAGAGGCGGCAGATGCCAAGGCTAGAGGATGTGCATATGGAACATGAAGTGGAAAGGGGGAACGGTGAAGTGGAGTGGGAGGAGGCCCCTGAAACGTAGGGGAAATGGAGTGAGATAATGGAGAGGGAGGAGGTGGTGTGTTGCACTATCTCTGATGTGACGCAAGAGAAGGGGAAGGCAGAAGAGAGGGTCCAGGAGGACCGTACAGATTTAAGTTTGGATGTCCCGTTACAGGATATGCTTATGGGACTGTTGGACAGTTCGCAGGCTGAGGACGTGATTGGCAGTGAAAGGGATGTGGTGAGGAGTGTTCCTGGAGAGGAAAGAGCAGTGGACGACATGGATAAGACAGATGTGTTAGTATATCAGGAAGTGAAGGCTGACATTCACAAGAGTGAGAGTGGAGAGAGTATGGATGTTGTGGGTGAATCTCGGAAACGGTCGGCCAGGTCGTCGGACAGTAACGACGTCCTGACGCCAGGTCAGAGATCCTGTAAAAAAGCCTGGGTGGAGGTGGCACAACAGGGAAAGGGTGGTGTGAAAAGTCCTGAGGGAGCCCAGGGTGGGAAGTGTAATGGCAGAGTGATGGGCTCAGGTAAACAAATCGTGCCAGTGCCACATAAGTCTAAAGGAAAGCCCCCTCATTTGTATTCAGGAGTCTAACTTTTAATGTGAATGGTTTAGTGGTGGAAGTGAAACGCAGGTGGGTGGAAGCGACATTGTGAAGGTATGATGTGGACGTAGGTTATATTCATGAGTATAATTTCAAGTATTGAAGGGATTTGAGGTTAAAGGGTATGATGTCTCTGCTGGGAGTTCTGGCAGATTAAAGGGTGGGGTTGCAGTAGTCATCAAAGAGACAAGCCCTTTACCTAGACATCATGGGAAGAGGGTGGGGGTGGGCGTATAGTGCGGGTCGATGGGGTGTGGGGGTAAGGGTGTGTTTTTTAGGTGTATACATGCGGACGATAAATAATAGAAGGGCTAAGGAGGATTTTGTACGGGATTACTTGGTTTATTCTTTGCGTGGTCTGCCTGAGGTGACATTAATGGGGGGTGACTGGAATAGTGTAATAAAGAAGAAAGATGTGGAACCACGTGGGGCGGGATATGTGTTGGGGGTTTTGAGGGAACTGGTGTGTAGTGTGGGTATGGTGGATGTAGTGGGAGGGGGAGGGTGTGGAGCATATGTTTATACGTAGGGGGTATGCGGCGAGGTTAGACAGGATTTATGTGACAAGGAGTGTAGTTGTGTGGAGGGTGCAAACTATTGATGTGGGGTTTTCAGATCATCAGGGTGTGCTGGTTGGTCAGGGCTGGGAGGGCATGGTTAGGTGGTTCGGGGGCTTAACTAAATGTAAGTTTATTAAATGGGGAAAAGAACAGAATGGGTTTTGCTGAGTGGTGGGAGGGGGTATGGGAGAAGGAGAGGGTTGAGGGGGATGTTGTGGGGTGGTAGGAAAGGGTAGTGAAACCAGGTATACAAACAGAGGGAGGAAGGTTAATCAATAGAAGTATGGATTGCAAAAATATTTTGAGGTGGGTGAGATAGTGGGATTAAGAAGCGGTTGAAAGGCATCCAGAATGAGAGATTTGATGCGGTTCGATTAAAAGGTGGTTTGGAGGATTTGCTATGGGGTGACAGGCCTTCTGCATGTGTATTAAGGAATTTTCATAAGGGGAGATTGGGGATGACTGTGATGGGGATGGAGGTTTGTGAGGACATGGACGGGTACGTGAAAGGTCAGAAGTTGAAGACGACAGAAGCGGTGAGTTTTTATCTGGATAAATGGTTTGCAAGTTATATGTGAATGGTGGGGAGTGGGGGAAGGGAGGGGGACATTTTGATTGAGGGTATCACAGAGGTGTTGGAGAACCAGGATAGGGAGAGCATGGAAGGGGTGATAAGTGAAGATGAAGTATGGATGGCTGTGAATGGTATGAGTCGCAGAAAATCGCCTGGGATAGATGGTATATCCAATGATTTTTATGTGGAGAATTGGGGGATTATAAAAGTGTGTTTGGTGAAATTGTTAAATGGGATGAAGGTTGGTAGATGTATGGGGGAAGCACAGAGGATGGGTGTTGTGGTTCTTGTTAAAAAGAGGGACGATGGGACTACTATTAGGGATTATAGGCCGTTGGCACTAATGTGTGCCAATTAAAAAATTTTCGCGAAAGTGCTAGGGAATAGGTTAAAATGTGTAATTGGTCAATTGATTGCAAAGGGGCAGTGTGGGATACCAGGTCAGAGTATGGCCTTGGGTCATGGGAGGATTAGGGATTTTATTGAGGGAAGGCAGGGTGGTGGGATTCTGGCTCTAGATTGTAAGGCTGCATATAATAGTGTTGACAGAGAGATTTTGTATGAGATTATGAGAAGACAGGGTTTTGGAAAGGAAGTTGTGGGATGGGTGGAGACTTTATATAGGGAGACGAAAGTGTGTGTACAAGTGAATGGGTATGTGGGAAAGGAGGTGAACATGGGAAGAGGACTGTGGCAAGGGTGTCCTCTGTCACAGATTCTTTTCGCCTGCTTACAAAATCCCTTTTATAGTTTGATAGAAGTGGGTGTTTGGGAAAGGGAGAGGAAGGGTGGAAACAGGCATAGTAGGATCCATAGACGATATGACGGTCCTAGTAGGAGGGGAAGAGGGTATGAGGAATGTTAGTGGTATTATTAGTGTTTTTGGAAAGGCCACAGTAATGCAAGTGAACGGGGCTAAATCCAAATTGTTAGAGGTGGGAACATGGGTAGGGGGAGGGTTGGGGTTAAGGTATGGGTGGCCAATTGTGGAACAGTTGAAAATTTGCGGGGTGGTATATATGAATGATTCTGAGAAAGCATGAAGTGAGAACTTGGTTGAGATAGTAGGGGGAGCGATTTGTAGGATGGGGGGTTGGAGGCCGGGGGATTTAACCTTGCAACAGTGGGTAATTGTCATAAATACCATGATATATAGTAGATTGTGGCATGTGGCAGCAGTTTACCCGTTGTTGCTGGAGGATTTGAAGAGTTTGGAGTTGAAAGTTATGAGGAATGTGTGAGCATATGGGAAGGCATGGCTGAGAAAGGATGTGGTGAGGAAACGGGTGAGGGAGGGGGGTTTGGGGCTTATCCCGATAGAACGTATGTTGAAGTGTATGTATGTAAAGCATAGTTTTGCGAGGTTGGGTGGGGTTCGGCGGAAGACTGTGGGTAGGGTGATGTGTGATTTATGTAGGTGGTGGAAGAGAAAGGAACTGAGTGAGTGTTTTGATTTGTTGAGGTATCTCTTGACTGTAAGGGAACCTCAGGGGTTGACAGCGTGCAGCTTGGGGAGGTTATGAAGGGGGAGGAGTAGTCGAGAGCAAGGCAGTGTATCTGATGTACAATTGGAAGGAGATATGGGAGGGGTTTCGAAAGTTGAGGTTACTTTCAAGGGTAAGAGAGTTGTTGTATCGTTTTCTACATGGAGTTGTAGCATCGAGAACCCTTCTGTTTCGGATGGGGTTAGTAGCTTCGCCGAGTTGTGGTAGAAGTGGGGGTAGAGGAGACTGCTTTGCATGTAGTGTACTTCTGTGAATTTCTGGGAAATGTTAGATTATGGTTTGGGAGAGTATTACGTAACATGGGGGTCGACGCCCCCGCTGCCCGGTCCATGACCTAGCCTCGAGGTGGATGAGGATCTGATCAACTAGGTTGTTACTGCTGGCCACAGGCAAGCAAACATACAAGCCACAGCCCGGCTGGTTAGATACTGACTTTAGGTGCCTGTCCAGCTCAATCTTGGAGACAGCCAGCTGTCTTGAAGATATCCAGGGGTCTTGACGACTGCCAGCGGCCTGAAGACGCCATAGGTCTTGAAGATAGCTGGGGTTCTATTGGTAATTCGCCTTATGTATACTGGGAGGCAACTGAACAGTCTTGGGACTCTGACACTTAATATATTTTATCTTAGTGTGCACATGGCACTCCGGCCATCCATTGGAAAGATGTTGCACTGCCTTCCGAGTCTTTTTATTTCTTAGGAAGTGATTTCTGTGTGCAGATTTTGACTAGTCCGTTTAACATTTTCCAAGTGTATATTATGATGTATCTTTCTCGCCTACTTTCCAGGAAGTACAAGTCAAGAGACTTCTACTCTTCCCAGTAATTTAGATGTTTCATTGTACTTATATGTTCATTCTTCAGGTCTGGTACTGTATATACCTTCAGTGGAAAGAGGCTGCAAATGTACAGCAATATTCCTTCCTGGAGAGAAAAAAGTATTGGAAGAGAATTATCATTAGCTTTGCATCCCTAGTTTTGAAGGTTATCATTATGCATCCTTTCATTTTCCATACCGATGTGTTAGATACATTCTTGTGATCTTTGAAAGTGAGATCCTTTGACATTATAACTCCCAGGTCCAGGACTGTAAAGTTTGGGTAACTTAGATCAAGAAAGGTTGGTGTTGATACATTATAAAAAAAAAAAAAAAAAAAAAAAAACTCTAGTAGTTAGACTGTTGGGTTTAGTCCTGACTCTTTCTCTTCTCTTTCATCTCTTCCTCTCACCGGCTATTCTTCGTCTGTCCCCACTTTCCCCTCGCCCCTAGTGGGTCCTTACCTGAGAATCTGAACTGAACTTAATTAAAATATCAATGGGGTTTACCCCAAAAACGGTTGGGTTTAGTCCTGACTCTTTTCTTCTACTGCAGTCCTTCCTCTCTCCGGCTTTTCTTCGTCTGTCCCCACTTTCCCCTCGCCCCTAGTGGGTCCTTACCTGTGAGTCTCTGAATGAATTATAAAATATTTTTAAAAATAATATGAATGTCCTTTGGAAAAAAATAAAATTAATATATTTTTAATACTCTTTGTGCAATGACAGCAGGTGCAAGATAACTAAAAAGGGTACTTCTTACTGCTGAGAATGGGACGCAGGTGTAAGGTAACTAACACCCAGGTACATACTTACTGCTAGGTGAACAATGACAGCAGGTGCAAGGTAACTAATACCCAAGTACCTACTTACTGCAGGTGAACAGTGACAGCAGGTGTAAAATAACACCCTGGTACCTACTTACGGCTAGGTGAACAGTGACACCATGTATAAGGTGAGTAACACCCATGTGCCTACTTACCCTAGGTCTACAGGGACAGAAGCAGTCAGAAACTGACACCCAGGTACCTACTTACTGCTAGGTTAACAGGACACTAGGTGTATGACGACTAACACTCAGGTACCTTTTTGCTAGATGAATAGTGACAGCCGATGTAAGGTGACTTAACAGCTAGGTACCTACTTATTGCTGGGTGAACAGTGACAGCAGGTGTAGATGCCCAAACAAAAGGTACCTACACTACTAGGTGAACAAGTGGATGTAGGTATAAGGAGACTAAAACCAAGGTACCTGATTCTTTTTTGGGAAGAGTGAGAGCACGTGTAAGGTGACTGACACCCAGGTACCTGATTACTGCTAGGTGGACAGACATAGCACGTGGAAGGGGGACTAACACCCACGTACCTACATACAGCTAAGGAACTGGACAAAAGGTGTAAGGGGGTAACACCTGGGCATACCTTGAGGGTATCAGGGTTCGAAGCCCCGGCCGGTCCATGACATAGACCTCCGGGGGGTCGGTACTGATGAACCAGGTTGTTACTTGACCGGGAAGTAAAAAAACCCACAAAGCCACAGCGCAGCTGGTTAGAATTACTTTAGGAGCCTATCCAGTCAATCTTGGAGACGAGCTTTATTGAACACAGCCAGGGGTTTTGATGACTGCCAGGGGTCTTGAAGGTCCTTTGATCTTGAAGAATGCTGGGGTTCAATTGGTAATGTGCCTTATGTATACTGGGAGACAACTGAACAGTTTGCCCCCGAACTTATTGTATTGTCTCTTATGTACACATGGATCTGCTTTAGGAAAGATGCCGCCTTCCGAGTCTTTTCATTTCGTAGGAAGTGATTTCCGTGTGCAGATTTTTCTAGTCCTCAAAGATTTTCCAATGTAAAATGATGTATCTTTCTCACCTGCATTCAAGGGAAAGGTCAAGAGACTTCATATCTTCCCAGTAATTTAAATGTTTTTTGTACTTATACGCAGTAAAAGTTCTTTGTTTATTCTTCAGGCTTCAACATCTGCCTTGAAAGAGGAAAAATGTACAAAATATTCCAGCCTCGAGAAAAACGATTTGAAGAGAATCATTATTGGCTTTGCATCCCTAGTTTTGAAGGTTCTCATTATGCATCCATCACTTTCCTTACCGATGTTTAGATACATTGTTGTGATATTTGAAAGTGAGATTCTTGACATTAAACTCCCGGTCCTGGACTGTAATTTTCAAATAACTTAGGTCAAGAAGGTTGTAGTTGATACATTATGATTTAATATGCAATAAGGGAACAAATACGTTGAAAGTCACAGGAGAGTTGAATGATAGCTGAGGCCCGGTTGCAGTCAAACATCATCAGTACTTGTAATGATCGGAAACTAGTAGGAATCCTAAGCAGAATAGTACATGGGAATGTTCCCCTGAAATAATCTACTTGGATTTTGTATTTATTTCTGAACATTGCAAGCTCCTGTATGTGTTGATTGCGAAAAGAAACTATCGTTTCTCTCCCTTGATTAATTTAATATTATTTGTCTTTTTTTCGTTATCATGGAGGTAATTGTTACAAGTGTTATTACATTATCTGAACTTATTGTAACTGTACCTAAATAAACTAACTTATAACGTACTTAATAACATGCTAACTTGTTAACTTAATAAATTACTTACTAACACACCACGTAACTAACTTATTGTCTTTCTTACTAACCTTCTAATTTACCCCTAAGTGACTTAGTTACATACTAATATTATTAACTATTAAACTACTAACTTAATTATTACTTAATACCTTAATTGCTAATGTAATTACTAATTTACTTAATATAAGTAATATTTAACTGACAATTAAAATCTTAAATAAATTTGTAATTAAACATCCCTATTATTTGATCAATAGTTCATATATAACCCAGGAGGGAACTCCATGCCCAGCCCTTCTGGTCAGGGTAGGTGCCTGAGCCAGAGCTTGCTACCACCTACAGCTCACAAGACTGCCATTCCCACGAGCTCCTCTGGGGCAGGGAAGATGTCAGACCAGAGAGACCTAGCTTCCCCCTACGAGCTCCGTGAGGGCGGGAATGTGGCTATGCTTGGGTACAGTTGGTCCCAACAATGAGGAGGTACTTGTACCTCCTCCCATGGGAGACATAGGTCTCAGATACTTCTATGACAGGGAGCCGGAGCCGGGTCGACATCTGGAATAGACCCGGTCCGGGAGAATTCCCGGCGAATCAACACCTCCTCTTCTCCTGAACAGTGGCCCTCGGTGGGCGGGCCGGGGAAGATGAAACGCACATCTAGTGTACTTGGCCATCAGAGACTTGAGACCTTACTCCCAGTTATTGCACGTCACCCGCCCCCTGCTGACGTCGCTGTGAAGGCCTGCTGAGGCCTCCTTCCTCCCACCAACCACCATTAGAGCAACCTAATTTTTGGGACATCGTTTGTCCATAGAATCGGAGAGGACCCGCTTCCCACCGTAGGAATGCCACACATGTACATGTAACGACGATAAACGACACTTCCCTACCCGGGTAGCCGGTGCTGGGTCACCAAATTGGAAGAGACCCGGGCCGGGATCATACCGGCAAATCATCTAGAATGAACAGTGGCAGAGATGGGCACGGTAGGTGCTGGAACTTGCTACCATCTGCAACTCGTAAGAATCCCCTTTCCATCAGCCTCTCTGGGGCGGGGAAGATGGCAGACCAGAGAGGTTTAGCTTCTCCCTACGAGCCTCGTGAGGGCAGGGAATGTGGCTAGGCCTGGGGACTATTGGTCCCAGACGATGAGAGGGGTCTTGTACCTCCTCCCACGGGAGGCATAGGTCTCAGGATATATTGAAAATTATCAGAGAAAAAGTGTGGATATTTATAGGACATAGCAGATGAGATGTCTGTATTAGTTTACGCACAGATTTTCGCCGTTATTGTTCTTCGTGGGCTATGTGTTCTCTTGGGATTATACATCTGTGTTAGTTTACGCACAGATTAGCGTCGTTTCTAGTAATCGTTAGACTGTGTTCCGTATGTCAGAGCTGAGAGCCACGTGAGTTTGGGTAAGGGCTCCGACCGGGGACCTGAGCCTCACAGCTCCGAGCCCGTGTAGGTGGCTGTGAGGTCACAGTGCTGCTTCAGTCCCCACACCTACAGTCACCATGACAGGCCCAGGAGAGCGACCTAAACGTTTATTGGAATGTTAGACTGCCCAGCTACATTGCCCCTTCGCCGCAGACACTTCCCGATGGCCCTGGTGGGGCAGGCCTGGAAAGATGAGGCGGCACATTTGAGTGTACTTGGCCATCAGAGATTTGGAGACCTTACTCCCAGTCATTGCACGTCACCCGCCCTCCCGCTGACGTCGCTGTGAAGCCTGCTGACGGCCTCCGTTGCACCCCACACCAACACTGCATTAGAGCAATCTAACTTTTTGGGTCATCGTTTGTCCATTGAATCGGAGAGGACCTGCTTCCCACCAAAGAAATGCCCCACATGTTCATGTAGTGATGATACGACACTTCCCTACCGGGAGCTGATGCTGGGTCACCAAATTGGAAGAGACCCGGGCTGGGATCCATACCGGCAAATCACCTAGAATAGAATAGAATGAACAGAACCGTACTGACCGGAGATGCTGATCCGATCGGAAAAGTGTGGATATTTATAGGACATAGCAGAGGAGACGTCTGTGTTAGTTTATGCAAAGATTTTCGCCGTTATTGTTCTTTGTGGGCTATGTGATCGCTTGGGATTATACATCTGTGTATAATCAAGCCATCATCCAGGAGTCCTTCCAGTCCGTGATGAAGGAGACCCCGGAGTCACCAACAACGGGAAGACGACGTGTCCCAGGCAGAGATAGAATCAGAGGGCCTCCCACCACCCCTTGAAGATCCTCCAGTGGAACATTTGTGGAATGCAGCAGAAAATTCACTTAGTGATTGAAGCTGCAGTACAAAAATGAGATCGATATCTTCCTGCTCCCGGAGCACTTACCAGACCACCACATCAGCCACCGCCACATATCCGGGATTCTCGGCTTACCCAGCGCCTGGAAGGCACCAGCAGGGCACGGCAGTCTACGTCAGGTACTATCCCTCACTCGAGCTCCACTGACCCCATCGACTGCGGGAGCGCGTGGAGGTACAGGCCGTCACCTTACAACTTCCGGATGGACCTCTCGTGGTTTACAACATACACAAAAGCCCTAGGTCCACCCTTGACATTTCAGAGGTGGTAGCACTCGCCCCCTGCAGGGTATTGTTGGCTGGGGATGTCAATGCTCACCACCCAGTACTTAATTCTGTCTCCCCACCAACGTAACAGGGAGGCACCTTGCGACTGTGCTGGAGGATGTACCTGAAAATCTCCCTCCTCAACAATGGGAGTCAACCCATCACTACGGTGGCCGTCTGGACATCACACTCATCTCAGACGGCTGCTCTCGAGTGCAAGTTGGAGATCCACCCCGTCTAACCAGTGATCACTTTGTAGTGGTCACACACTGATGGTCCAGCAGCACCCGCCTCCACGCATACCCCAGATGGAATCTCAAGAAGGCCGACTGGCAGTGCTTCCAGGAGGTCATCGAGCACTGGTGGGTGTAGACTACTCTACCAGTAGATCCAGATGAGGCGGCTCAGAGCCTACAGGTGCCCTTCACATGGGAGGCTGAGGTACCCATACCTAGGATTACGGGCAGAGGGTCGTACATGCGTGACTGGTGGGTCTACGAGGTAATCCAGTTGAGAGAGTTAACCTTAGATACATGGACGCATTTGAGTGCAAGGAGTATTGGAGGTTGGAATAGAGAAGGCTCCCTCAGATCCCTGGTGATGGACCAGGTGCTTCGGCTCCCTCAGTTCCCTGGTGATGGACCAGGTGCTTCGGCTCCCTCAGTTCCCTGGTGATGGACCAGGTGCTTCGGCTCCCTCAGTTCCCTGGTGATGGACCAGGTGATTCTGCTCCTTCAACGGCCTGGTGATGGACCAGGTGCTTCGGCTCCCTCAGTTCCCTGGTGATGGACCAGGTGATTCTGCTCCTTCAACGGCCTGGTGATGGACCAGATGCTTCGGCTCCCTCAGTTCCCTGGTGATGGACCAGGTGATTCTGCTCCTTCAACGGCCTGGTGATGGACCAGGTTCTTCGGCTCATTCAGTGCCCTGGTGATACACCAGGTGCTTTGGCTCCCTCAGTGCCCTGGTGAAGGACCAGGTGCTTCGGCTCATTCAGTGCCCTGGTGAAGGACCAGGTGCTTCAGCTCCTTCAGTACCCTCTTTTACAGTGCCCTGATTATCAAAGCATATTCCATGGATGGAGTAGGTGGGTTGGGCAGGAGTTTTTGTTTGTGGGATTGGTTTTGGGTTTGAGGACCAGTTGGCTTGCTGCTGTGTTCCTTATTTCTGTTTTCTTATGAGTGAGAGGGGTTGGATTTGAATGGGACTTACACAATGGTTGGAAGGGGGGGTTGTCGTGGTTTGATCCTTGTTTGGCGATGGGGATGGGTTGGACAAATAGTTTTGTTGGTTGGTTGGTTTTGATATGGACCTGTCAAGTATGGGCCAGTAGGCCTGTTGCAGTGTTCCTCCTTTCTTATGTTCTTATGTTCTTAACCACCGCATCAATGTCGTCCGCAAGATGCACAGGTGATATCCCACGGCCGAGTCCATGCGTCTGCTAAGGGAAGTGGTGCAGCAAACGTGCCATGTCTCGCACAGGGTCCAGCAAGCTAAATGGTTTGAATGGTGTGTCTCCCTCAGCTACTCCACCACCTTATCTGAGATATGGACCAAGTTAAGAATGGCCACTGAACAGTGTCGCGGTGTAGCTCGAGCGCACCCAGACCCCACAATGGAGGCAGAGCGACTGGTGGAACTCTTCACCTCCACAGCAGCTATGGCTCAACTGCCTCATGATCTCCAGGACCTACAGGCCACTCTCCTTCCTAGAAGGATGAGGGCGATCCAAGCGACTTGCCGGGCAAAGGACGCCACTGACGAAGACTTCACTGACCAGGAGCTCCAGGCAGCCTTCATATCTCATCGGGACACTGCGCCTGGGCATGATGGTGTCACTTATTGCATGATCACTCGGTCTGGCCAATCTGGTCACAAAGCTGTCCTGGGGATCATCAACCGGACTTGAGAGCCAGCAGACTCCTGCCGTATGGAAGGCAGCTGACATCATACCAATTCCTAAACCCTGGCAGTGTGAGACCCATCTCTCTCACCAGTTGCATCTCCAAAGTCCTTGCACTCTTGGCCCACAGAGGAGTTAAGGGCAGGCAGCTTGCATGGCTTCGATCCTATCTCCAGGACAGGCGAGCCGGGTACGTTTCCAAGGGCATGCCTCTTCTCTCAAGACCCTCGATAACGGCACTCTGCAGGGCGGGGTGCTTAGTCCAGCCCTGTTCAATGTACTGATGCACCAGGTTGTGTGCCTGCTTTTCTCCACAAGCACCTTCCAGCTCAGCTACGCCGATGACCTGGCGCTTGTATCCAGGAAGCGCCGGCTGTTGCAGCGGGCCCAGGAGGACCTCGATCTGCTGGTTTCCACTTGCCTTCACCTGGGGCTCAAGATATCTGCAGCAATATCCAAAGCCATGATCCTTCACAATAAGGAACCCAATGAGAGGCTGCGGATCCTGGGCATCAACCTGGAATGGGTTCACAGCTATAAGCACCTCGGCATCTATATCGACAAGCGCCTCACCTTCCAGAAACATGTACGCCACATCAAAGAGAGAGCTCTGCAGAGGGTCAGGGCAATGAGTGCCATGGCCAACCCTAGGATCGGGGCCAGCCTCGAGGTCATGAGGTTCTACATACAGGCCGTACGCTCGCTCAACGACTACAGGGAGCTTGCTCTGGTTCATGCCAGGCCCACGAACATCAAAGTGTCTCTGAGTGGTCCAAAACACAGCTGTACGGGCTATGCTGGGGGCGCCTAGGTGGGCCAATGCGGTGGCTCTGAACTTCAAGGTGCAGCTGCAGCCCCTTGAGGACAGGATCCAACTTGTAGCTGCCAAAAGGATAGCAAAGTACTTCCGACTCCCAGGAGCTGACAAACTGATGAGGGACATTTCATACCAATGCACCACGGCCGCCGATGTATGTGGTCAGTTGCAGATGCCGCAAGGAAGCTCCTGCTCATGACATTGCTCCAGGATGGAGGCTGCGACAGACCTGCAGCGAACTACACGGTGCCGCCTCCTTGGGTGCCAGAGTTGTTGGCAGTCCACTGGACAGCCCTACCAGGCAGCAAAAGGCATTGCCCCCAGCACATTCTGCAATGACTTGATTCAGCTAGCATTACGTGTGTTGAAAGCCCTGGGTGTGTGCCATATTACACTGATGGTTCCAGAGACCCAGAGGCGGGCTGCATAGCTGCTGGGATGTTCCACAGCAATCTGACAGCAGGTTGGCGCCTTCCAGACCATTGCACCATACTCCAGGCTGACCTCTATGCAGTTTAACAAGCTCTGCAGCATGCAATTGCAGACCATCAGCATCCTCCCGTCATCCATGTTGATTCCAAGTCAGCAATCCAGGCAATTCTGCACAGAGAGCCAAGGGACAACATACACTTAATCACGTCCATCTGGGGCGACCTGCAGACGCTCATGGCCCAGGGTTGCAGAGCCACCATCAACTGGATCCCGAGCCATGTGGGTATCCCCGGCAATGATGCAGCAGATGAGGCTGCTAAGACCGCAACGCTCGAGGCACAGCCACGTGGTGTAATCTCCATCAGCCTCAGCCAGATTATGATATGGGCTACCAGTGCAGCCAGGCGCCCACTTCTTGACCCTGGGGATTCATGGAGCCACCGCTGGTATGACAGGGCGAATTACAGGGCGCCCCCTCCAAGTATTCGGAAGCAGACCAGGGAACTACTGGTGGCTATCCACCGCCTACGCTTATGGTATCCCACCACTGCACGGATCATTGAACGGGCAAGAGAGGAACTCTGTGCCCACTGTGACCGGATGGTCTCGACACCCCTGGTGCACTACCTGTTAGACTGCCCAGCTACGTTGCCCCTTTGCCGCAGACACTTCCCAATGACCCCAGTGGGGCGGGCCCGGGAAGATGAGGCGGCACATCTAGTGTACTTGGCTATCAGAGACTAGTCATTGCATGTCACCCGCCCCCCGCTCACGTCGCTGTGAAGGCCTGCTGCGGCCCTCCGTTGCACTCCACACCAAACACCATTAGAGCGACCTAACTTTTGGGACATCATTTGTCCATAGAATCGGAGAGGAACCCTTCTTCAAACTGAAGGAATGCCACGCATGTACTTGTAACGAAGATAAACGACATTTCCCTACCCGGGGAGCCAATGCCGGGTCACCAAATTGGAAGAGACCCGGGCCGGGATCCATACCGGCAAATCACCTACAATAGAATAGAATAGGTGAAGAGCGGCAAAAGTGAAAGAGATCCACCAGGTCCAGCCCATTTAGGGCAGGGTAGGTGCCAAAGCTGGAGCTTGCTACCATCTGAAGCTCGCAAGACTGCCCTTCCCATCAGCCTTCCTGGGGCGGGGAAGATGGCAGACCAGAGAGACCTAGCTTCTCCCTACGAGCCCAGTGAGGGCGCTGAATGTGGCTAGGCCTGAGGACAGTTGGTCCCAACGATGAGGAGGTATTTGAACCTCCTCCCATGGCAGACATTAGTCTGAGATACTCCCGAGAAAGGGAGCCAAGGCCGGGCCACCACTTGGAAAAGGCCCGGGCCGGGAGAGTACCGGCGAATCAAGAAGAGTGAACAATGGCAGACCTCATTGACAACATGCCCAGCCCTTCTAGGGCAGGGTAGGTGCCAGAGCCGGAGCTTGCTACCATCTGCAGCTCACAAGACTGCTCTTCCCATTAGCTCCTCTGGGGCGGGGAAGATGGCAAACCAGAGAGACTTAGCTTCTCCCTACGAGCCCAGTGAGGGCGGGTAATGTGGCTAGACCTGGGGACAGTTGGTCCCAACGATGAGGGGATACTTGTACCTCCTCCTATGGAAGACATAGGTCACAGATACTCCCACGACAGGGAGCCAAGGCTAGGTCACCATCTGGAAAAGACCCGGCCCGGGAGAGTACCGGCGAATCCACAACAATAACAACAATAGTGGCAGTAGGTATATGGGGACTAATTCTGCTTAGTGAAGACTGAGGGCAGGTGTAAAATGTCTTATAATCAAAGTACCTACTTACTGCTAGGTGAACAGGGACGGCCAGTGTTAGGTGACTAGCACCCAGGTACCTACTTACTGTTAGGTGAACAGTAACTGCAGGAGTAAAGTAACTAACACCCATGTACCTATTGACTACTAGCTTAACAGCTACAGCAGGTGCATGGTGACTAGCACTCAGGTACCTACTGCTAGGTTAATAGGAACAGCAAGTGTAAGGTGACTAACACAGAGGTACCTAGTAACTGCTAGGTGAACAGGGAAAGCATTTGTAGTTTTACTGACACACAGGTACCTACTTACTGCTAGATGGACAGACAAAGCTCGTGGTAGGTAAATAATACCTAGGTACCTACTTACTGTTAAGTGAACTGGTAAAGAAGGTGTACAGGGACTAACACCTGGAGTATGGTGACTAACACGAAGGTACGTACTTACTACTAGGTGAACAGTGGCATTAGGTATAAGGGGACTAAAACCAAGGTACCTGCTTACTGATATGTGAAGAATGAGAGCACGTGTAAGGTGACTGACACTCAGGTACCTGCTTTCTGCTAGGTGGACAGACACAGCACGTGGAAAGTGACTAACACCCAGGTACCTACAAACAGCTAAGTGAACTGTGACAGAAGGTGTAAGGAAACTAACACCCGGGCCCCCGGGGCCCGGTCCATGACCTAGCCTCGTGGTGAATCAGGTACTGATAAGCCAGGTTGTTACTGCTGGCCGCAAGTAAATATACGTACGAGTCATAGCTCAGCTGGTTAGGAATTAACTTTAGGTGCCTGGCCAGCTCAATCTTGGAGACAGCTGGCTGTGTTGAAGACAGCTAGGGGTCTTGAAGACTGCCAGGGGTCTTGAAGACTGCCAGGGGTCTTGAAGACTTCCAGGGGTCTTGAAGACTGCCAGGGGTCTTGAAGACTGCCATAGGTCTCTAAGAATGTTGCGGTTCTCTTGGTAATGCGCCTTATGTATTCTGGGAGGCAACTGAAGAGTCTTGCGCCCCAGAAGCAAAGTATCCCAATCGTCAGAAAAGTGGCTTCCGACTACTCTCTGTTTTTGGGACAACTTACTGCTGTGAATCTCTTCTCTGTTATGAATTTTAGTCAAAACATCGAGCTATCTTCACCAAGAGTCACCTCATGAGCTTCTTAAAACAGTTTTGACATCCTTCCAGCCAGATTTTAAACTATTAATTGCAAAATGAAGACTCAAAGTCTTCAAGAAGTAGAGATTATTCATATTCTGCTTTGGTGAGTAGGACTATTATATAGTTGTAGTTTTTATTATTTATAAATACAATTTTAAAATATTTTCTGTAGCTCTTGAACATACAAAAATGTAGGAAAAGTATTATAGTACGTGGTTCTTCTTATCGATGACCTTGCCCACCCCTGATCTACACAGAGGGAGGGCAGCACCAGACGCTCATTCATCAGTACAAACTGCAATCTGGGGAAGATTTTGTTCTTCACTTGATGAAATTTGCGCTGAAGAAATGAGAAATCAAAGGTAACTAGAAGAGGAAGGGAAGCTGAGGAGGAAGAATCAGGATATGAGTGCAAGAGGGAATTGATGCTTGGTCTAGATACAAGGATGAAGGGTGGGGAAAGCAAGTTTTGTGAATTTCACACAAAGTGTTGGAGGGAAAAATACAGAAGGCATCTGTAAAATACATAGAATAAGTGAGAAGTGCTACAGCATCCAAGACAAAGGTACAAGGCCTGGTAGAGGATCTAAGGACACTAAGGAAGGAACTGGAGGAAATAATGGGAAAGAGAGATAAGGTGGAGGCAGAAATAATAGTAACAGGTGAGGAGACAGAAGGAAGAGACATAGAGTAAAGCAAGAACTCTGCAGAAATGCTCTCAGGCAACCGGGAGGTGCAAGAGATAATGTGGGAAGCAAGAACTGTTCAAAACAGACACAAAAGAGAGGTAGGTTGTTGAACACCCACGGGTTCAGGGGCTAATGGCAGGACTCACGAAGAAATATGGAAGTCAGAGGAACAGGAGATTTCTTCAGCCATAGAATTGTCAGGAAGTGGAACAACATAGAGAATGATGTAGTGGAGGCAAGATACATACATAGCGTTAAGAAGAGATATAATAAAGCTCATGGAGCAGGGAGAGAGTGGACCTAGTGGCTACCATTGAAGAGGCGGGGCCAGGGGCTATTATTCAACCCCAAAGGTGAGAATTAGGTGAGTACGCACACACACTAACTCACACACACAAACAAACAGAGTGTAAACCTGGCAACATCTTCGAAAGAATTTACCGAGACTTTATCTAAAAACATGTTTAGTGGAAGTATTTAGTACTATATTTTACCTTTAAAAATCAGAGGATGATGGTCCATAAAGTCTGCTGTTCCGAAAAGATAACTAGGGCGCGAGGGATGATTAATGAGGATTTTTCTATGGATCACTCTACCTCACTATGGGACGTTGAAGCTATGTGTGTGTGTGTTTGTGTGTTCACCTAGTTGTACTCCCCTAGTTGAGGTTACAGGGGTCGATTCACAGCTCCTGGCCCCGCCTCTTCACTGGCTGCTATTAGGTCACGTTTCCTGCTCCATGAACTTTATCATACCACTTCTTAAAGCTATGTATTGATCCTGCCTCCACTACATCACTTCCCAGACTATTCCACTTCCTGATAACTCTGTGACTGAAGAAATACTTCCTAACATCCCTATGATTCATCTGAGTCTTCAACTTCAACCTGTGACCCCCTTGTTTCTGTTTCCCATCTCTGGAACATCCTGTCTTTGTCCACCTTGTCGATTCCTCTCAGTATTTTATATGTCGTTATCATGTCCCCCCTTTCTCTCCTGTCCTCAAGTGTCGTCAGGTCGATTTTCCTTAACCTGTGTGTGTGAACAGAGAGAAATGCGATACAGTACAATACAGGATAGGGTAGAGTAGTGAATTGTGGGTGGTTACTCATGAGGGTTGCAGAGATACTGTTCGTGTGAACCAAGTGATGGCTTGAGAGGGTCAGAGTAACTAGAGAGTTCCAAACATGAGTTAAGTAGTCCAGTGAGCCAACTGTTCGTGTGCGAGGTCAGCCACGACACTCCTGGTCGACCAGACTAGTGACGGTGGCCGCTAGATGACTGGCTCATCCTGCCGGAGATGAAACACAGCATCATGGCTTTGTATGATATGCAGCAAATGCAGAGCGAAATGCACCATTACAATGAGCCAAAGAAGGTAGCAAGGTGCACACCAGTGATGTGCTCAGTGCACCCCGCTGGTGCACCCCACTGGTGCACTCATTGCACCCCGCTGATGCACTCAGTGCACGCCTCGTTAGGTCACTCTCGCTGTCAGTTATTTTTAATATCTCTCCTCATCTTGCCTCATTTTTCCTTTCTCCTCTTTCTGTCACCCGGCGTTTCCCTTCATTTAATTTCAGCATCTATCTGTTACTCCATTTACTTAATTTATCCAAGGTGTCAAGTACACACTGACAACAACACAATAATGGTTATTTCTGGTAATATGTTTACATCGTCCGCCAACTTATCACAGTTTTCCGCTTCCTCTGGTGTCTCATTTATTTAAATAAAAGAAACTTATTGTTCCCCAGGACATCTTCCCTCTTATTACTGTTCGTTTATTGCTGTCAGACACCATCACCACCACCACCACTCACCATAAACACCACCACAATCTCCACCATCACCACCACCCACCATAAACACCACCACAATCTCCACCATCACCACCACCACCACTCACCATAAACACAACCACAATCTCCACCACCACAATCTCCACCACCACAATCTCCACTATTACCGCCGTCTCTGTACCATCACCATAAACACCACCACAATCTCCACCACCACAATCTCCACCACCACAATCTCCACAACCACATTCCACAATCTCCACCATTACCACCGTCTCTGCACCATCACCACCACCACCACCCACCATAAACACCACCACAATCTCCACAATCACCACCGTCTCTGCACCATCACCACCACCACCACCCACCATAAACACCACCACAATCTCCACCATCACCACCGTCTCTGCACCATCACCACCACCACCACCCACCATAAACACCACCACAATCTCCACCATCACCACCGTCTCTGCACCATCACCACCACCACCACCCACGATAAACACCACCACAATCTCCACCATCACCACCGTCTCTGCACCATCACCACCACCACCACCCACCATAAACACCACCACAATTTCCACCATTACCACCGTCTCTGCACCATCACCACCACCACCACCCACATAAACACCACCACAATCTCCACCATCACCACCGTCTCTGCACCATCACCACCACCACCACCCACCATAAACACCACCACAATCTCCACCATCACCACCGTCTCTGCACCATCACCACCACCACCACCCACGATAAACACCACCACAATCTCCACCATCACCACCGTCTCTGCACCATCACCACCACCACCACCCACGATAAACACCACCACAATCTCCACCATCACCACCGTCTCTGCCTCAACCAGAAAATGGGACTTGAAATGACTGACGACAACTACCATAACTTTGCTATATCAACATAAGCAGAAACTTGAACAACACTGAACAACACTTGTACAACACTTTACAACACTTGTACAACACTTGAAACTGCAAACACTTGTAACACTTGTACACACTTGAACAACACTTGTACGAAACTTGTACAACACTTGTACAACACTTGTACAACACTTGTACAACACTTGAACAACACTTGAACAACACTTGAACAACACTTGTACAACACTTGTACAACACTTGTACAACACTTGAACAACACTTGTACAACACTTGAACAACACTTGAACAACACTTGAACAACACTTGTACAACACTTGTACAACACTTGTACAACACTTGAAACATGACAACACTTGTACAACACTTGTACAACACTTGTACAACCTTGAAATTTACTTGTACAACACTTGTACAACTACGAACTTGTACAACTTGACAACACTTGTACAACACTTGTACAACACTTGTCAACACTTACAACCTTGTACAACACTTGTACAACACTTGTACAACACTTGTACAACACTTGTACAACACTTGTACAACACTTTAACAACACTTGACAACACTTGTACAACACTTGTACAACACTTGTGCAACACTTGACAACACATTGTACAACACTTGTACAACACTTTAACACTGAACAACACTTGAACAACACTTGAACAACACTTGTACAACACTTGTACAACACTTGTACAACACTTGTACAACACTTGTACAACACTTGCAACTTGACAACACTTGTACAACACTTGTACAACACTTGAACAACACTTGTACAACACTTGTACAACACTTGTCAAGCAACACTTGTACAACACTTGACAACACTTGACAACACTTGTACAACACTTGAACAACACTTGTACAACACTTGTACAACACTTGTACAACACTTGACAACACTTGAACAACACTTGTACAACACTTGTACAACACTTGACAACACTTGTACAACACTTGTACAACACTTGTACAACACTTGAACAACACTTGTACAAATCAACTTGTACAACACTTGACAACACTTGTACAACACTTGTACAACATTGTACAACACTTGTACAACACCTTGAACAACACTTGAAAACACTTGTACAACACTTGTACAACACTTAACAACACTTGAACAACACTTGTACAACACTTGGCCACTGTACAACACTTGTACAAGCACTTGTACAACACTTGTACAACACTTGTGACAACACTTGACAACACTTAAACACTTGTACAACACTTGAACAACACTTGAACAACACTTGTACAACACTTGTACAACACTTGAACAACACTTGACAACACTTGTACAACACTTGACAACACTTGACAACACTTGAACAACACTTGTACAACACTTGTACAACACTTGATGTACAACACTTGAACAACACTTGTACAACACTTGAACAACACTTGAACAACACTTGACAACACTTGTACAACACTTATACAACACTTGAAAACATACAACTTGTACAACACTTGTACAACACTTGTACAACACTTGAACAACACTTGAACAACACTTGTACAACACTTGTACAACACTTGTACAACACTTGTACAACACTTGAACAACACTTGTACAACACTTGTACAACACTTGAACAACACTTGTACAACACTTGTACAACACTTGAACAACACTTGAACAACACTTGTACAACACTTGTAAAACACTTGTACAACACTTGAACAACACTTGTACAACACTTGTACAACACTTGTACAACACTTGTACAACACTTGAACAACACTTGCACAACACTTGTACAACACTTGTACAACACTTGAACAACACTTGAACAACACTTGTACAACACTTGTACAACACTTGAACAACACTTGTACAACACTTGTACAACACTTGTAAAACACTTGTACAACACTTGTACAACACTTTTACAACACTTGTACAACACTTTTACAACACTTGAACAACACTTGTACAACACTTGTACAACACTTGTATAACACTTGTACAACACTTGTACAACACTTGAACAACACTTGTACAACACTTGTACAACACTTGTACAACACTTGTACAACACTTGAACAACACTTGAACAACACTTGTACAACACTTGTGCAACACTTGTACAACATTTGAACAACACTTGTACAACACTTGTACAACACTTGAACAACACTTGTACAACACTTGTACAAAACTTGTACAACACTTGTACAACACTTGTACAACACTTGTACAACACTTGAACAAAACTTGAACAGCACTTGTACAACACTTGTACAACACTTGAACAACACTTGTACAACACTTCTACAATACTTGTACAACACTTGAACAACACTTGTACAACACTTGTACAACACTTGTACAACACTTGTACAACACTTGTACAACACTTGTACAACACTTGTACAACACTTGAACAACACTTGTACAACACTTGTACAACACTTGTACAACACTTGTACAACACTTGTACAACACTTGTACAACACTTGAACAACACTTGTACAACACTTGAACAACACTTGTACAACACTTGTACAACACTTGTACGAAACTTGTACAACACTTGTACAACACTTGTACAACACTTGTACAACACTTGAACAACACTTGTACAACACTTGTACAACACTTGTACAACACTTGAAAAACACTTGTACAACACTTGTACAACACTTGTACAACACTTGAACAACACTTGTACAACACTTGTACAACACTTAAACAACACTTGTACAACACCTGAACAACACTTGAACAACACTTGTACAACACTTGTACAACACTTGAACAACACTTGAACAGCACTTGTACAACACTTGTACTACACTTGTACAACACTTGTACAACACTTGTACAACACTTGTACAACACTTGAACAACACTTGAACAACACTTGTACAACACTTGTACAACACTTGAACAACACTTGAACAACACTTGTACAACACTTATACAAAACTTGAACAACACTTGTACAACACTTGAACAACACTTGTACAACACTTGAACAACACTTGAACAACACTTGTACAACACTTGTACAACACTTGTACAACACTTGTACAACACTTGAACAACACTTGTACAACACTTGTACAACACTTGAACAACACTTGTACAAC
This sequence comes from Cherax destructor, assembly GCA_009830355.1. NCBI lineage: Eukaryota > Metazoa > Arthropoda > Malacostraca > Decapoda > Parastacidae > Cherax > Cherax destructor. The sequence continues at coordinate 65,716 of WNWK01010920.1, forward strand.
ACTTGTACAACACTTGAACAACACTTGAACATCACTTGTACAACACTTGTACAACACTTGTACAACACTTGAACAACACTTGTACAACACTTGTACAACACTTGTACAACACTTGTACAACACTTAAAACACTTGCACAACACTTTGTACAACCTTGGGACAACACTTGAACAAAAACTTGAACAAACTTGTACAACACTTGACCCAAAATGAAAAACCTTGTACAACACTTGTACAACACTTGTAAAACACTTGTACAACACTTGTAAACACTTTTTCAACACTTGTACAAAACTTTTACAACACTTGAACAACACTTGTACAACCTTGTACAACATTGTTTAAAACTTGTACAACACTTGTACAACATTTAACAACACTTGACAACACTTGTACAACACTTGTACAACCTTGTACAACACTTGAACCACTTGTACAACACTTGAACAACACTTGTACAACACTTGTCAAAAACCCTTTTACAACATTTGAACAACACTTGTACAACACTTGTACAACCCCTTGGAAAAAACTTGTACAACACTTGTACAAAAATTTTTCAACACTTGTCCCAAAACTTGTACAAAAACTTGTACAACACTTGAACAAAAATTGAACAGCACTTGTTTCCCCAAAATTTTACCCAAAACTTTGAACCCAACACCCTTTTACAACACTTTCCAAAAATCTTGTACAACACTTGAACAACACTTGTACAACCTTGTCAACAAAGGGCCCCTTGTCAACACTTGAAAAAACACTTGTACAACACTTTGTACAACACTTTTACAACACTTGTACAACACTTGACAACACTTGGAAAACACTTGTACAACACTTGTGCAACACTTGGCCCTTGGGACCACAACAACTTTTTGTTAAAAACACTTGTACAACACTTGGACAACACTTTACAACACTTGTACCCAAAACCCTTTAACAACACTTGTACAAAAACTTGCACAACACTTGTACAACACTTAACAAAACTTGTACAACACGAAAAACACTTGAACAACACTTGTACAACACTTGTACAACACTTGGGCCCAAAACTTGAACAACACCCCTTTAACAACCCTTTCAACACTTGTACAACACTTGAACAACACCCCCCAACACTTGACAACACTTGAACAACACTTTAACAACACTTGAAAACACTTGTACGAAACTTGGAACAACACTCGTACAACACTTGGGAAAAACACTTGTACAACACTTGTACAACACTTGAACAACACTTGTACTGTGGGGGAATGGACCCCCAGAGTTGATGTTGACTTTATTTATGCTTTGGGTTGTTGATGCATCCACGACTCCCCAGCCATCTCAGATGTTGTTAGTTGTCGGGGTCACATCCCCCCGGGCTGTATGGGTGAATAAAAGCCCCGAGTATTATATATTGCCCTAAGGGTTTTTGCCATATCGTCAGTCATTGGGAAAGGACTGAACGGGGGGTTTATCACGTGTTTTGGGGTTTTGCCCGGGATCACCGGGTGAATGATAAATCTGCCTAAAAAAAATTATGCCTTCCTAACTGCACAGTAGGTTTACATCTATGTTTAAGTAGACTTACCTGGGTATTTGTATTGGGCCCTTAATTCCCCCCGGAGATTTTTCCCGTCTTGATTGAAGAACGTTGCTGAAGAGTCAATGCCTTGTTGGGGAAGCAAACTCTTGACTGTCTCTTTATGTTCAACAATTTCAGTCTTTTTTCAGTAGTAAAAACTGCGCTCATTTAAAAATACACCACAATTTTATTATTATCACTAAACG